>JAPXFY010000030.1:36968504-36973504 GCA_030674185.1 Monoplex corrugatus | reverse complement strand
TCCCTCACCCTATCCACCAGCTTCCTGCAAGCTGGTGGATAGGGTGAGGGAATCAAGGGGTTAAGTTTTTGCAGTTGATGGCTAGGGTGCGGGAGACAAAGGGTTAATTAAAAAAAATTTGCTTGGAGACATGAAGGCAGTTAAGCCAGTGGTGATGCACTTGGTGGGTTGTGATATACTCGTAAGAGGATGGCCAAAGTAGGTACAGTGGTACAGCCCCAACAGTGGGTCAAACGGGCTGTCTATTTTGCACAGACAAGAACATACAACAACAACGAGGAGACAGATGGAGTGATAGCGGAGGGAGAGGGAAAGAGAGAGAGGGGAAAGAGAGAGAGGGGAGAGAGACAGAGACAGACGGAGGGAGAAAGAGAGGAAGAGAGATAACAAGGAATGTATGGAGAAAGGCAGAGACACAGAGAGAGAAACAGACAAAGACAAAGCCAGAGAGAGAGAGGAAGAGAGGGAGGAAGAAAGACAGAGAGAGAAAGAGATACAGACAGACAGAGACAGAGAGATAGAGATAGACAGAAACAGAGTCAGACACAGAGACAGAGAGAAACAGAGACAGAGAGGGAGAGGGAAAGAGAAACGGGGGAGGGAGAGAGACAGACAGACACAGAGAGAGGGGAAGAGAGAAAGAGAAGAAGAGAGAGAGGGCGAAAGAGACACACAAACAGAGACAGAGAGAGACAGAGAGAGCGACAGAGACAGACAGAGAGAATGACAGAGAGAGACAGACAGACAGACACAGAGAGAGGGAAGAAGGGAGAGAGACAGAGATCAAGAGAGACAGAGAGGGGGGGACAGAGAGAGAAAACAGATCTTTCACTCAACAGAATAAAGTGGTCTAAAACACAAAACGGAACTTTGATGATGATGTAGAAGAAGAAGAAGAAGAGGAAGAAGAAGAACAAGAAGAAGAAGAAGAAGAACAACAACAACAACAACAAGAAGAAAAAGAAGAGAAAGAAGAAGAACAAGTAGTATAGTAGTAGTAGTAGTAGTAGTAGTGTGGTGGTGGTGGTGGTGGTGGTGGTGGTGGTGGTGTGTGGTGGTAGTACTAGTAGTAGTAGTAGATGATGATGATGATGATGATGATGATGATGATGATGATGATGATGATGAAGGAGAAGAAGTAGAGGAAGAAGAAGAAGAAGGGGAAAAAACTGCTATCAGCTCGGTGTAGCTGTTCAGAAGACCCTGGCAGAGCGCTGTATGTCTTTAGGACCTTCAGTGACATGGGTCTATGCTTCCAAAACAGGTGACACGTTTCGTGTTGTGTAGAACTTATCAGACCTGTTGCCTGGGATGGCGAGAGGCGAGTGGCAAGAGATGGACACACTGAACCAGACAACTGAGCCTGCTGTTTCTTCATGCAGCAGTACCTGCTTGGAGTCTTGACTTTATTCAAGAGAGATTCGTCGCGCGCAGACAATTCCATATGCATTTCATCCAAATCTGCCACAATTATCTGGCGTACCACTAAGAACAATGTTAGGAGTTCAATGGACAGCAAAGAAAACAAACGAGAGGAGGCAAACACAAGAAGATCATTCATAAGGAAGATTAGGAAAACACTGGCAACATTTATAGGCCATTTTATGAGGAAGGAGGAACTGGAGCACCTGGTCACAACAGGAAAGCTGGAGGGAAAAAGAGCACCAGGTAGACCCAGGGGAAAAATATTGGACGGACTTGCACAGTGGCTGAGGACAAAGAGGGTGGAAGATGTGCTTGTGGCAACAAGGGGCAGATACATATGGAGGGCCATGGTCGCCAATTGCCATGAGATAAGGCACTTGATGATGATGATGATGATGATGATGGTGATGATGATGATGATGATGATGACCCCTGGAGCCTTATGTGCTGGCAAAGTCTTGAAATGGGAAAGTGGGGAAAAGGGACCCATGAAAGACTAAGCCGATACCACCAGAGTGATGGAAACATTAAGATGGGCAGCCAACAGGCCAGTGGACCTATCAAACAGTAAGCTGACACCACCAGAATGATGGAAACATTAAGATGGGCAGCCAACAGGCCAGTGGACCTATCAAACAGTAGCTGACACCACCAGAATGATGGAAACATTAAGATGGGCAGCCAACAGGCCAGTGGACCTATCAAACAGTAAGCTGACACCACCAGAATGATGGAAACATTAAGATGGACAGCCAACAGGCCAGTTTGTAATGTTGTGGGCTAGGATTGAACTCTAGATATCAGATGTCGTGTGCACGGCTGTGTCAAGAGAACCAACCAGCGTGTCGAGAAGACGGACGACGTGGCTCAAAAATCTTCCTTGGAGACAGAGAGGCATTTAGGAACCAGAAAAAAAAAACACGAAAAAAGAACAAGAATGCGTATTAAATATAACCAGACAAGACAGGCGCAAATTTTCGGCCAACTGGACTTTGTCAAGCGTAAGATCACAAACACCAGATACAAAAATTAGGAGAAAAAGACTGAAACTTCCTTGCTGCTCCGTCCAGTGTGAGAAAAGGAATAAACTGACTAAAGTGACATCATAATGCGTTTTTGAATAAATATGATGTCAGAGCGGAAGTGAGATGAATTCTGCTATTTGAAAAGTGGTCATGCCATATCAATATTGTTTTATCCTGAAGAGGGTCCAGGGCTAAAATTAAAACTGTAATGCACCAGCTAAGAGTAGTTTTTTGGAATGTAAAGGGTACTACTATTAAAGAATGCATAAGAGAAAATATAAGCATATGATCCACTGAATGGGAAAATGTATAATCAAGAGGTATGGTGATGTAAATGGATCGTACCTAGTGCCTAGGTAGGCTGTTAGTCAAGGCTGGGGCACTTCCAGGGTTTTAAAATCAGACCCAGGAGACGGACACTCAGAACGATACAGCTGTGTCTGCTGAGGGCGTTCTACATGTGGCGGTCAACAACTGGACTTTAAGAGAAGAGAAGAGAGACGATACGTGACGAGACGAGAAGAAGAGAAGACAGAAGAAGAGAAGAGAGAAGACAGAAGAAGAGAAGAGAACAGAAGAAGAGAAGAGAGAAGAAGAGAAGAGAAACAGAAGAAGAGAAGACAGAAGAAGAGAAGAGAGAAGACAGAAGAAGAGAAGAGAACAGAAGAAGAGAAGACAGAAGAAGAGAAGAGAACAGAAGAAGAGAAGAGAGAAGAAGAGAGAGAAGAGAGAAGAAGAGAAGAGAAGACAGAAGAAGAGAAGACAGAAAGAAGAGAAAAGACAGAAGAAGAGAAGACAAAAGAAGATAAGAAAGAAGAGAGACAGAGAAGAGAAGAAGAAGAGAAGAAAAAGACAGAAGAAGAGAAGAACAAAAGAAGAGAAGACAAGAAGAGAAAGAAGAGAAGAAGAGAAGAGAAGACAGAAGAAGAGAAGACAAAGAAGAAAGAAGAGAAGAAAAGAAGAAGAAGAGAAAAAAGAAGAGAAGAGAGAAGAGAAGAGAAGAGAAAGAAGAAAGAAAGAAGAAGAAGAAGAGAAGAGGAGAAGAGAAGAGAAGAGAAGAAGAGAAGAAGAAGAGAGAGAGAAGAGAGAAGAAGAGAAGAAGAGAAGAGGAAGAAAGAGAAGGAAGAGAAGAGAAGAGAAGAAGAGAAGAGAGAAGAAGAGAAGAGAAGAGAAGAAGAGAAGAGAGAAGAGAAGAGAAGAAGAGAAGAGAAAGAGAAGAGAAGAGAGAAGAAGAGAAGAGAAGAAGAGAAGAGAAGAAGAGAAGAGAAGAAGAGAAGAAGAGAAGAGAAGAGAAGAAAAGAGAAGAGAAGAAGAAGAGAAAAAAGAAGAGAAGAGAGAAGAGAAGAGAAAAAAGAGAAGAGAAGAAGAGAAGAAGAAGAGAAGAAGAGAAGAGAGAAGAGAAGAGAGAAAGAAAGAAGAAAAGAGAAGAAAAAAAATAATAATATAATATAATAATAATATAGTGAACATTTATGGCGCTTAATCTAAAAAAGCCCTAAGCGCTTACAGTAAACACACACACACACGCACACACAACACACGCACACGCACACACACACACACACACACACACACACACACACACACACACACACACACACACACACACACACACACACCCGCACACACACACACACACACACACACACACACACACACACACACACACACACACACACACACACACACACACACACCCTCACACACACACACTCACACACACACACACACACACCCGCACACACACACACACGCGCGCGGGCACAGATTTCAAGGTGGCAGCAGAAGTAAGAGTACAGAACTACAGGCTAGGATTTAAAAAGAGTGGTTTTTAGACCGGACTTAAACGAAGAAAGGGTACAGGAAGAGCGGAGAGGAAAGGGAAGTTTGTTCCAAATAGAGGGGGCCTGATAAGAAAAAGCACGTTCACCAAGAGTTTTGTTGCGGAAGCGTGGGATTCTAAGTAGGTGGGCATCAGCAGAAGAGCGTAGCTCTCTGGAGGGAATGTAAACAGTCAGGAGATCAGAAAGATAGGGGGGAGCTAGACCAGCCAGAGACTTATGGCATAGGAGGGAAAGTTTATAGTCAATACGCTTTCGAACAGGAAGCCAGTGTAGAGTTCGAAGCAGAGGGGAAACATGAGTTGACCTTGGGCATTTCCGTACAAGGCGAGCAGCGTTATTTTGAACTTTTTGCAATTTGGATAAGAGTGTTTGGGGGCAGCCAGCAAGAAGCGAGTTACAGTAGTCGAGTCTGGACAGAATGAGTGCAGAAATGAGAGTTATAGTGCTTTCTTCAGATAGAAGATGACGCACAGAACTGATCCGTCGAAGTTCTAAGTAACAAGCATGACAGACAGAGGATACCTGGCTGTGGAAGGAAAGAGTTTGGTCCAGTACAACTCCAAGATTACGCACAGATGTGGAAGTGTGGATTACCGAGTCTTCAAGCTGGATAGAAACAGGGATAGGCACAGTAGACAGAAGTCGCTTTGATGCAATAAATATAAATTCTGTTTTGTCATTATTCAGCTGGAGTTTGTTGCATGTC
>JAPXFY010000030.1:36956004-36958504 GCA_030674185.1 Monoplex corrugatus | reverse complement strand
GGTTTGGTTCTAGGCATCAGGTGTGTGGTTTGGTTCTAGGCATCAGGTGTGTGGTTTGGTTCTAGGCATCAGGTGTGTGGTTTTGGTTCTAGGCATCAGGTGTGTGGTTTGGTTCTAGGCATCAGGTGTGTGGTTTTGGTTCTAGGCATCAGGTGTGTGGTTTTTCTAGGCATGGGTGTGTGGTTTGGTTCTAGGCATCAGGTGTGTGGTTTGGTTCTAGGCATCAGGTGTGTGGTTTGGTTCTAGGCATCAGGTGTGTGGTTTGGTTCTAGGCATCAGGTGTGTGGTTTGGTTCTAGGCATCAGGTGTGTGGTTTGGTTCTAGGCATCAGGTGTGTGGTTTTGGTTCTAGGCATCAGGTGTGTGGTTTTGGTTCTAGGCATCAGTGGTGTTTTAGTAGGTGTTTGGTTCTAGGCATCAGGTGTGTGGTTTTGGTTCTAGGCATCAGGTGTGTGGTTTGGTTCTAGGCATCAGGTGTGTGGTTTGGTTCTAGGCATCAGGTGTGTGGTTTTGGTTCTAGGCATCAGGTGTGTGGTTTGGTTCTAGGCATCAGGTGTGTGGTTTGGTTCTAGGCATAGGTGTGTGGTTTGGTTCTAGGCATCAGGTGTGTGGTTTGGTTCTAGGCATCAGGTGTGTGGTTTGGTTCTAGGCATCAGGTTGTGTGGTTTGGTTCTAGGCAATCAGGTGTGTTGGTCTAGGTCAGTGTGGTTTGGTTCTAGGCATCAGGTGTGTGGTTTGGTTCTAGCATCAGGTGTGTGGTTTGGTTCTAGGCATCAGGTGTGTTTGGTTCTAGGCATCAGGTGTGTGGTTTGGTTCTAGGCATCAGGTGTGTGGTTTGGTTCTAGGCATCAGGTGTGTGGTTTGGTTCTAGGCATCAAGGTGTTGGTTCTAGGCATCAGGTGTGTGGTTTGGTTCTAGGCATCAGGTGTGTGGTCTTGGTTCTAGGCATCAGGTGATGTTGGTTCTAGGCATCAGGTGTGTGGTTTGGTTCTAGGCATCAGGTGTGTGGTTTGGTTCTAGGCATCAGGTGTGTGGTTTGGTTCTAGGCATAGGTGTGTGGTTTGGTTCTAGGCATTAGTGTGATGGTTTGGTTCTAGGCATAGGTGTGTGGTTTGGTTCTAGGCATCATAGTGTGTGTGGTTTGGTTCTAGGCATAGGTGTGTGGTTTTGGTTCTAGGCATCAGGTGTTGGTTTTGGTTCTAGGCATCAGGTGTGTGGTTTTGGTTCTAGGCATCAGGTGTGTGGTTTTTGGTTCTAGGCATTAGGTGTGTGGTTTGGTTCTAGGCATTAGGTGTGTGGTTTAGTTCTAAGCATCAGGTGTGTGGTTTGGTTCTAGGCATCAGGTGTGTGGTTTTGGTTCTAGGCATGAGTGTGTGGTTTGGTTCTAGGCATTGAGGTGTGTGGTTTGGTTCTAGGCATTAGGTGTGTGGTTTTGGTTCTAGGCATTAGGTGTGTGGTTTGGTTCTAGGCATTCAGGTGTGTGGTTTTGGTTCTAGGCATTAGGTGTGTGGTTTTGGTTCTAGGCATCAGGTGTGTGGTTTTGGTTCTAGGCATTAGGTGTGTGGTTTTGGTTCTAGGCATTCAGGTGTGTGGTTTGGTTCTAGGCATTAGGTGTGTGGTTTGGTTCTAGGCATCAGGTGTGTGGTTTTGGTTCTAGCATCAGGTGTGTGGTTTGGTTCTAGCATCAGGTGTGTGGTTTGGTTCTAGCATCAGGTGTGTGGTTTGGAGTTTAAACTGTGTTCAACAGGGATTTATTGCCTCCGACAAGTACTGAGCCTGCACAAACCCATGCGTGGCAAGGTCTTGAAATGAAGGGGGAGGGGGAGGCGGGAAGGGTCTTGAAATGAATAGAAGGTCTTGAATGAAGGGGTTTGAGAGAAGGTCTTGAAATGAAAGGGGGGTTGCGGGAGAGAAGGTCTTGAAATGAAAGGGGGTTGCGGGAGAGAAGGTCTTGAAATGAAGGGGGGGTTGCGGGAGAGAAGGTCTTGAAATGAAGGTGGGAGAGAAGGTCTTGAAATGAAGGGGGGTTTGCGGGAGAGAAGGTCTTGAAATGAAGGGGGGGGGAGAGAGAAGTTTGAAATGAAGGGGGGTTGTGGGAAGAAGGTCTTGAAATTGAAGGGGGGGGGGGGTTGCGGGAGAGAAGGTCTTGAAATGAAGGGGTGGGGAGTTTGATGAAAGGGTGGAGAGAAGGTCTTGAAATGAAGGGGGTGGGGAGAGAAGGTCTTGAAATGAAGGGGGTGGGAGAGAGAGAAGGTCTTAAAATGAAGGGGTGGGGAAGAAGGTCTTGAAAATGAAAGGGGGGGGGGGAGAAGGTCTTGAAATGAAGGGGTGAGAAAAGGGACCTATGAAACACTAAGCTGACACCCAGAATGATGGAAACGTCAAGATGGGCAGTTTTTACTGGTGGGATTAAACTCAAAGATATCATATCTTGAGTCTACAGATCTGTGAAGAGAACCAACCGACCCGCCATTTCTAGTTTTCCACAGCACTCGGTGTTC
>JAPXFY010000030.1:36931004-36951004 GCA_030674185.1 Monoplex corrugatus | reverse complement strand
TGTACAAACGTGCTAACTGGGTAAAATACCGGAAGATTTTAATGGGAAAAGATTGCACGTTTAATGTATGCGTCAATATTAATGATATGTATTCCCATTTCACCGACGCGCTACATGAGGCAGCAAACAATTCCATTCCAAAAAGGAAAAATGTAAACAAAGGTACTCATGTTGGAAATAGTTGGTGGAATCAATTATGTGAAGAAGCAAAGAATGAAAAAAAGAAAATGTATAAACTCTATTTAAAAACTAAATCTCCAGAAGACCATTACAATATGAAACTGGCTAAGATTCACTCAAACAAAGTTATAGCCCAAGCCAAAAAGCGCTATTGGTCAGATTTTTGCTCTGAACAAATTTCCGGGCCTAAAGATCTTCCTAAAATTTGGAATAAGGTCAAAGAAATGAAAAATGGTTTTAATTTACCACAATTTCCTCTTAAGATTAAAGATAAAGACTTTCCTTCGTCATCTGAGAAAGCTGAAGAATTTGTACAGTTCTTTTCAAGAACAAGTAATTCCAGTAGCTTGTCTACTCCATTAAGGGAGGAAAGACGGAAAATTGAAGAGTCCGTCGCATACTCAGATCCTGCCCCTGATAGTCACATGTACATAAATTCAAAAATTACATTAAAAGAATTAAAGATGCCCTTCTCTCGTTGAACAACAAAAAATCGGCTGTAGGACTGGATGGCGTTTCATATACCCTTTTAAATCATTTACCAGAGAAATGGATTGAATACTTACACAATATCATACTAAAATGCTGGGAAAGTGGTAGCTTACCTGACATTTGGAAGACTTCGATTGTGTTACCAATACCAAAACCTAATAAACCCCTTTCAGATCCAGGTAGTTACAGACCTATCTCGCTTACATCCCATGTTTCAAAACTAATGGAAAAAATTATAGTGAATAGACTGAGTTGCTTTTGTGAGAAAAATAATTATAATACCTATCAATCAATCTGGGTTTCGAAAAGGTAGATCAACATCAGACCATTTAGTTAAGTTAACAACTCAAATAAAAAATCAGTTTGCTAAAAGGAAAAATGTCTTAGCTACCTTCTTTGATCTTAAAAAAGCATACGATCAAGTCTGGCATGCGAGACTTTTGTTGAAATTTAAACATATTGGTCTCAACGGTAATCTTTATAATTTTATCAAAACATTTATAAATGACCGAAGTATAGTCGCTAAAATAGGTAATACATACTCTGAAAAACGATCTGTAAACATGGGAATTCCTCAGGGTTCCGTAATATCTCCTCTATTATTTAATATTTTGATCTATGACCTACCAACTCAAGTCTCAAACAATGTAAACGTTGCTCAGTACGCTGATGATATAGCGATCTGGATGAATGTTTCGTTAAAAAGGAAGACTTTCTTGAGAGAAATAAAATACATTAAAAAGGTCTATCAACATGAAATTAATAA
The DNA here is from genome assembly GCA_030674185.1 of Monoplex corrugatus. Lineage (NCBI taxonomy): Eukaryota > Metazoa > Mollusca > Gastropoda > Littorinimorpha > Ranellidae > Monoplex > Monoplex corrugatus. The sequence goes on along the minus strand of JAPXFY010000030.1, from coordinate 36,949,566 downwards.
TATTTCCACTTACTTGACAGTTAACGGTCTGGAAATATCCAATGAAAAAACACACATGATGCTTTTTAATAATGGTCTCAGTCCGAAAGAAGTACCGTTGTTTAAAATTGGTGATGAGGAACTGAAATATACTACTCACGTGAAATTTCTGGGAGTACAATTGACTTCTAGTTTACAGTGGAAAGAACATATTGATGCCTTGTTATGTAAAGCTATGAAAAGCTATAATTTAATAAGAATTATTAGTAAACAGTCCTGGGGACAGGACACTAAAACGTTGTTACATCTTGTCACAGCTTTAGTCAGATCTAAGTTGGCTTATGGTCAAGAGGTCTATTTTTCAGCTCCAAAATGCTATTTGAAAAAACTTCAAAGCTTAGATAGTAAAGCTATTAAATGTGCTCTTGGGGTACCGGTGTATACAAAAACACAAGAAGTATATAAAACAGCCGGCATCCTTCCCTTGGAAGATTGGAGTAAGTTATCAACTGCTAAATATATAGTTAGAGCAAATGCAGTAGCTAATTATGCCAGTACGGAACTTAAAATTCGGTCCGACATCCATTTCCCCAAGAGAGCAAGAACAATAAAGTCACAAGAAACAATATCCACTTACACAAATGAGCTCTTCAAACTTTCTCACGTATTACCTAACAAAGTTTCACATAAAATGATATGTTGTCCTCTACCCCCCTGGGAACTGTCCAATGCTATTTTTGATATCAACTACACTGATACTGACCTGACAAAAGATATTAATCCACACTTGTTAGCAATTGATGTTCTGTCACATCTACACTAAAAATATTCACATTACTTAAAAATCTTTACAGATGGCTCTGTTCTAGATGATGGTAAAGCAGGCGCTGGCTTTCTAATTCCTAAATTTAAAGTAGAAAAGGCTTACTCTTTAGGACAGGGACATTCAATCTTCACTTCTGAATTAGTTGCCATCCTAATGGCACTGAAATATATAGTAGATCTACCCATAACTTTGTTTAGTATCCCAGATCCTATTATGTGTAGATTCGAAATCTACATTACAATCCTTAAAATGTTGCGAACATAAAGTAAATAGTTCGTTAATATTTGAGATAAAATTTCTAATTCATAGTTTAATAACAAATAATACACAGGTTACTTTTTGTTGGATCCCATCACACTGTGGTATCCTTTTTAACGATCGGGTCGACAGAATAGCAAAAAATGCAGCAATGAATAGGGCTGGCAGTACTAAACTTGATTTACCACTCTCTGAACATGAAATGAATGCTATATTAGAAAACAAAGTAAAAGCGCAATGTGACCTTCGCCCCTTCTCGGTAAATTACCAGGGTTTTACAAGACAAGAGATAACTTTAGCTTACAGATTAACTCTCAATTCACTTCGAACTAAATTTAGTAAAACCATCAAATGTATCTGTGGTGATTTTATAACAGTTGATCACCTTTTGTGTTGTCAGCGAATGCGACCTTATTTCCCTGCGTCATTTACAAACTTAAAACAGAAACATACTGATTTCACTCTGTATTTACACATTGCTAGACGTTTACTGCACAGTCCTGTAGATCGTTTTCTTTGATTCAGCCCAACTGTTTTATACCTGTAACTCCCACACAGCCCCGAGAAATCCGATGAAGCCTGACTGATATAATGTTCTGATTGTTTTTCTTTTGTTCGTTAATTTGTTTGATGTTACATTAATTGTTACCTTAATTGATACAATGCCTTCATGATTACATAGATTCATTCATTCCTTACGCACCTTTTTTTTTTTTTTTTTTTTTCCCCCGTCTAAAAGCACATATGTGAATAGACGTTAAAAGAAATAACGAACGAACACAAACAAGCACACACACACACACACACACACACACACACACACACACACACACACACACACACACTACACACGCACGCACACGCACACACACACACAAACATACACACACACACACACTACACACACACACACACACACACACACTACACACACACACACACACACACACACACACACACACACACACACACACACACACACACACACACACACTCATAGTGAATAGACGTTAAATCAAAGAACGAACGAACACACACACACACACACACACACACACACACACACACACACACACACACACACACACAACACACACACACACACTACACACACACACACACACACACACACACACACACACTAACACAGACACACACACACTACACACACAAACAAACACACACATACACACATACACACAAACACACACACACACACACACAAACATAATAATAATAATGTTTATTTGTATAGCGCATATTCCATATAAAAACATGCTCACCAGCGCTTTACATTTCGCAAGAAAGGCAAAAGGTGATAAAAAATGTTCACAATTACATACACAATAAGATAACAACAAACATTAAAGCTATACAAGTAAGAAGACACATAAGAAACCACAGAATATTAAAATTTAAACACTGACTTATGTAATAAAGAAAGATTAACAGATTTTTCATATGAATAAAGAGGCATACTGTGTTTATATATTGCTGCGTGTGTGTGCTTGCGTACGTGTGTGTGTACATGTGTGTGTGCGTGCGTGTACGTTGCTGTGCGCGTGTGTTTGTAAGAATGTGTGTGTGTGTGTGTGTGTGTGTGTGTGTGTGTGTGTGTGTGTGTGTGTGTGTGTGTGAGAGAGAGAGAGAGAGTGTGTGTGTGTGTGTGTGTGTGTGCGTGTGCTATGTTTGCATGCGTGTGTGTGTGTTTATGCATGCAATAGTTGTACATAAAATTATAATCAATATTTTGAATGAAGATAAAAACAGAAAAATTCTGATCCATATACAGGAAAAACATTACAACTTCAGTATTACAGCATTAATACCTTGACAATCAAAATTCCTCACAAATTATGAACTATTCGCATATCATACATCACAATTTACATACAAACAAAGATTTGAAAAAGTGTCTTAAAGTATTTCAGTCTCTTTCCCACTCAATTTCTCCCCTATCCCTTCCTCAGCTGTACACATACAGTGATACACACACATGCTCACTCAAGCACACACACACACACACACACACACACACACACACACACACACACACACACACACACACATACATACACACATGCACGCACACACACACCTTGCTCTATAGGCCCTTATACAAAATACTGTTATACAGGCAGGAGAGATTAGTCTGATGACAAACTTGCAAACTAAGGCTCTTCAGGTTAGATGAGTTTGAAAGAGGTGGGTTTTCAGGTGCCGTTTGAAGGTTGAGAAACACTTAGTTTTTCTGAGAGACAGTGGTAGAGAGTTCCATACATTTGGGCCAAAAACAGAAAGATTTTTTACCAAAGGTGTCTAGAGAGAAGCGAGGAACAGTCAACAGTGAGGTGTCAGAAGAGCGGAGCGTTCGAGAAGGCTTGTAACCCTGCAGGAGGTTGGCAAGATAGGATGGCATGTTCTCGTGATAGATACACTGAAAGCAGAGACAGGCAACTTTATATTGAATCCTAGCCTTTACCGGGAGCCAATGAAGTGTTCTAAGCAGAGATTTTGCACTCTCACGCCTGGGCTTGCGGAGAACACACACACACACACACACACACACACACACACACACACACACACACACACACACACCAAGGACTTACAGACTGTGTAACGTATTAAGTGTTTTAGAACACCTACACACACACACACACACACACACACACACACACACACACACACACACACACACACACACACACACACACACACACACACACACACAAAGGACTTACAGACTGTGTAACGTATTAAGTGTTTTAGAACACCTTGAAGACGTTAGCATGACGGACTCTTGTGACACAGCCATGGACGCCAAGATCTCATAGCACGAGTTTAATCCCACCCTACGATATAGAAGTTGATTTGTTGGCTGTCAAACTGAATCTAAAACAAGTGTGACTGCCCGCGTTCAAGCAAACAGGAAACTATTTATTCCTTTTCTCACACAGGATGAAGCAGCAGGGAAGTTTCAGTCTTTTTCTCCTAGTTTTTGTATCTGGTGTTTGTTTGTTTGTTTGTTTGTTTGTGATCTTACGCTTGACAAAGTCCAGTTGGCCGAAAATTTGCGCCTGTCTTGTCTTGTTGTATTGAATACGCGTTCTGATTCTTTTATCGTGTTTTTTCTGGTTCCTGCCAAACTGAAAGCTCCAGTCATCTGTCAGTGTCAGTGTTTAACGGGTCCCGTGCCCCTGTCCACTTCAAGATCTTGTCAGCGCATATGGTGTTGTACTGGTTGAAGGAGTCTGCCAGATTACTGCTGACTGATTTGGATGGAGCGCATATGGAAATGTCCGAGTGCGAAGAATTCCTCTCCAACAAACTCCGATCCTCAGAATCCAAACTCTTAGCATGAAAATGGATTCCTGACCTTGCCTTTCAAGACACTATGCCAACATTGTCCTTCATGGGAACCAAAACTGTCCGTTACTTGGGAGATTTCATTTAACCAAAACTGTCCGTTACTTGGAAAGATTTCATATTAACCAAACTTGTCGTTACTTGGGGAACAGATGTTCTTATAATTAACCAAACTTGTCGTTACTTGCAAGATTTCATATTAACCAAACTTGTCCGTTACTTGCAAGATTTCATATTAACCAAACTTGTCCGTTACTTGAAGATTTCATATTAACCCAAACACCGTACTTTGAAGATTTCGTATTAACTAAAACTGTCCGTTATTTTGTTAACTGTCTGGTTGCTGTAACCGTAAACCGTTTTCGTTAGTAAATAAATCACGTCTTCAGTACCTCACGTCATCAAGATCTGTAAATAAATCACGTCTTCAGTACCTCACGTCATCAAGGTCTGTAAATAAATCACATCTTCAATATCTCACGTCATCAAGGTCTGTAAAGAAATGACATCTTCATACCTCACGTCATCAAGGTCTGTAAAGAAATCACATCTTCAGTACCTCACGTCATCAAGGTCTGTACAGAATCACATCTTCAGTACCTCACGTCATCAAGGTCTGTAAAGAAATCACATCTTCAATACCTCACGTCATCAGGTCTGTAAAGAAATCACATCTTCAATACCTCACGTCATCAAGGTCTGTAAAGAAATCACATCTTCAATACCTCACGTCATCAGGTCTGTAAAGAAATCACATCTCAATACTCCACGTCATCAGTCTGTAAAAATCACATCTTCAATACCTACGTCATCAAGGTCTGTACATAAATCACATCTTCAGTACCTCACGTCATCAAGTCTGTAAAGAAATCACATCTTCAATACCTCACGTCATCAGGTCTGTAAGAAATCACATCTTCAATACCTCACGTCATCAAGATCTGTAAAGAAACTCACATCTTCAATACCTCACGTCATCAAGATCTGTAAACAAATCACAGTCTTCAGTATCTCACGTCATCAAGTCTGTAAAAATCACATCTTCAGTACCTCACGTCATCAGTCTGTAAAGAAATCACATCTTCAGTACCTCACGTCATCAAGATCTGTAAAGAAATCACATCTTCAATACCTCACGTCATCAAGGTCTGTAAAGAAATCACATCTTCAATACCTCACGTCATCAAGGTCTGTACATAAATCACATCTTCAGTACCTCACGTCATCAAGGTCTTACATAAATCACATCTTCAATACCTCACGTCATCAAGGTCTGTAAAGAAATCACATCTTCAATACCTCACGTCATCAAGGTCTGTAAAGAAATCACATCTTCAATACCTCACGTCATCAAGGTCTGTAAAGAAATCACATCTTCAATACCTCACGTCATCAAGGTCTGTAAAGAAATCACATCTTCAAATACCTCACGTCATCAAGGTCTGTAAAGAAATCACATCTTCAATACCTCACGTCATCAAGGTCTGTAAAGAAATCACATCTTCAGTACCTCACGTCATCAAGGTCTGTAATAAATCACATCTTCAATACCTCACGTCATCAAGGTCTGTAAAGAAATCACATCTTCAATACCTCACGTCATCAAGGTCTGTAAAGAAATCACATCTTCAATACCTCACGTCATCAAGGTCTGTAAAGAAATCACATCTTCAATACCTCACGTCATCAAGATCTGTAAAGAAATCACATCTTCAGTACCTCACGTCATCAAGGTCTGTAAAGAAATCACATCTTCAGTACCTCACGTCATCAAGGTCTGTAAAGAAATCACATCTTCAATACCTCACGTCATCAAGGTCTGTAAAGAAATCACATCTTCAATACCTCACGTCATCAAGGTCTGTAAAGAAATCACATCTTCAATACCTCACGTCATCAAGGTCTGTACATAAATCACATCTTCAGTACCTCACGTCATCAAGGTCTTACATAAATCACATCTTCAATACCTCACGTCATCAAGGTCTGTACATAAAATCACATCTTCATACCTCACGTCATCAAGGTCTGTAAAGAAATCACATCTTCAATACCTCACGTCATCAAGGTCTGTAAAAATCACATCTTCAGATACCTCACGTCATCAAGATCTGTACATAAAATCACATCTTCAATACCTCACGTCATCAAGGTCTGTAAAGAAATCACATCTTCAGTACCTCACGTCATCAAGGTCTGTAAAGAAATCACATCTTCATACCTCACGTCATCAAGGTCTGTAATAAATCACATCTTCAATACCTCACGTCATCAAGGTCTGTAATAAATCACATCTTCAGATACCTCACGTCATCAAGGTCTGTAATAAATCACATCTTCAATACCTCACGTCATCAAGGTCTGTACATAAATCACATCTTCATACCTCACGTCATCAAGGTCTGTACATAAATACATCTTCAATACGTCACGTCATCAAGTCTGTAAAGAAATCACATCTTCAATACCTCACGTCATCAAGATCTGTAAAAAATCACATCTTCAAGTATCTACGTCATCAAGGTCTGTACATAAATCACATCTTCATACACTCACGTCATCAAGGTCTGTAATAATCACATCTTCATACCTCACGTCATCAAGTTGTACAGTAAATCACATCTTCAATACCTCACGTCATCAAGGTTTGTAAAGAAATCACATTTTCGATACCTCACGTCATCAAGGTCTGTAAAAATCACATTTTCGTACCTCACGTCATCAAGATCTGTAAAAATCACATCTTCAATACTCACATCATCAAGGTCTGTAAAGAAATCACATTTCATACCTCACGTCATCAAGGTCTGTAAAGAAATCACATTTTCAATAACTCACGTCATCAAGGTCTGTACATAAATCACATCTTCAATACCTCACGTCATCAAGGTCTGTAATAAAATCACATCTTCGAATACCTCACGTCATCAAGGTCTGTAAAGAAATCACATCTTCATACCTCACGTCATCAAAGCATGTAAATGAAATCACATCTTCAATACCTCACGTCATCAAAGCATGTGAATAAATTACATCTTCAATACCTCACGTCATCAAGGTCTGTGAATAAATCACATCTTCAATACCTCACGTCATCAAGGTCTGTACATAAATCACATCTTCAATACCCATCATCATCATCAGGTGCCTTGCCGCATGGCGTTGGCGATCATGGACTTCCATCTGTCTCTATCTCTTGTTGCCCCAAGCATCTCCTCCACCCTCAATACCTCACGTCATCAAAACCTGTAAATAAATCACATCTTCATCAAGGTCTGTAATACCTGACGTCAACAAGGCCTAACAGTCTTTGGCTGTGATCTTTCCACACATGCACACAGTAACTCTAGGCATACAGTCTGTATTTTTACTGTCATACACCTAGCCAAGAAATCGTAACGAAGTTATACGTAGATCAAAGTGCCCTTCTAAGCCAACGCCGACTACGCTGGCTTGGCCCATGTGCGTCGAATGGAGGATGGACGCATACCAAAAGACGTTCTCTACGGCGAACTGGCAAACCGGAAGCGAACGCCAGGACGCCCACAGCTACGCTTTGTAGACGCATGCAAAGGGACCTTAGAAGCTCAGGGATTGACCCAGGCTTTGGGAGACTCTGGTGGAAGACAGGGCAGCGCGGAGGACAGCCGTTCAGCAAGGCGTTGTGAATGCGGAGAGTAGGAAAGCAGAAAGCGCAGATGAGAAAAGGGCTCTTTGCAAGCAACGTTCCAGAAACCAACAATAGCGACTCAATTTGTATGTGGCAGGTGTGACAGAGATTGCCACTCAAGAATCGGCCTGCACAGCCACAGCAGAAAGTGCACGTCATGACCACAACGCCTCCTGGTGCAGACTATCATCTCCTGAGATGTAAAGAGGCCGACGACACCTAGCCAAGAACTGGTAACGAAGTTATACGTAGATCCCAGCACAAGCTGTCAGATACAAGGGGTTTAAGGCAGAAGTATTTGCTTGAGGGACCGTTTGTCCTCTGAAGGCCATCTACTCTCCAGCTCTCCCCAGATTTTCTTGCTATTGTACTATGTACATGGGTTTATATGTTTCTTTGATATTGAGCGTTCCAACTTTTTTATGTGTTGTTATGCGTTGGTTTTGTTCACGTTGTGCAGACGGTATGTGGCTGCACAGTCTGCATACTACGTCTTTCCTGGGCGTGCATGCAGGGAGCATTCGTATTTCCAGAAACTGCCGGACGTTAGAATGACTTACAGGATCTTTAACGTTCATATGGTAACATTTCGTAATCGTATTCATACCAAGTGAGTTTAGGCACTGGCAGGTTATATGAACATGAAGACCTTGAAGATGAAAAAACTCTTCAGTGTGTACCCACAGACGGGAGGTACCCAGGCAGGGTCAAACCCAAACCTTCTGATGTCAAGTTCGTCTTATCCACTTCAGTGTCGTGCACGTCATGTGTTCGTGTGAATGTCGGACCATTAACGCACGCGCGCGCGCACACACACACACATACACACACACACACGCACGCACACACGCACGCACGTACGCACGAACGCACGTGCACACACATACATACACACAGAAACACAAACACACACACACACACACACACACAACAAACACACGATACACACCGCACGTACGCACGCGAATGTACGCGCACACACAGACATGCACAGAAACACAGAAACACACACACACAAACACACACACACATACAACACACACACACACACACACACACACACACACACAACACACACACACACACACACACACACACACACATACATACACACACACACTAAACAGGACGGTCAGTGATAACATTTTAAACATTATTTCAAAATACAAAGCTTATTTGCTGAATACGACAAGAGTACAATGAAGACTGGGATTTAAAACTTCTCACTGTGACAGTTCAACATCTGTGCTTTGTTCTCTCCACTGGCTCCCTGTCCAACTGTGCATTAGTCACAAAGTTCTCTGTTTGTGTTACAGTGTTGTCTGTGGTACTACTCCTGCTTATATCTCTATAGTTCTCCATGTCTGTCCTCCTTCCCCTACACATCGCTCTTCTTCTGATTTCGGCTGTCAAATCCCTCCAGACAGATGCAAGAGCTTTGCTTTCCGATCTTCTGCTCACTTTGGATCTTTTCTGTGGATTAATCTGCCCTTTTTTTTAAGAGAAAATGTTAAAGATTTCAAATGATTTGGCTCTGTAAAAACTGATGGTGGAACCTGCTCCAAAGACATCAAAATGAGAATTGGAATGGCAAAGCAAAAAATGGTCCAACTCAACAACATCTGGAGAGACAGAGGCATACCAAATGGCCTGAAAGTTCGACTTTTAAAATGTTTGATCTGGCCAGTCATGATTTATGACCGCGAAGTCTGGACTCTGAGAAAAACTGATTGCAGAAGAATCGAGGCAGCAGAGATGTGGTTTTATAGAAGACTACTACGTGTCAAATGGACAGACAGAAGAACTAATGAAAGTGTCCTGGAAGAACTCGATATCATCAGAAAATTACCAGCAGACAGCAACAAGAGAAGATTAAAATCCAATGGCCATGTGTCACGCAACAAGTACACGGACCTCATGGCAACCATCTTTCAAGGAAAAACAGTGGCAAAAAGGAAGAAAGGCAGACCTCTAGTCTCATACATCGAGAACATAACCAATATCAGTGGCCTAAATATTCAAGAAATTGTCTACAAAAGTCAAGACAGACGGCCTGGAAGGAGATGGTGGCATCCAGATGTGCAGCGGCCAACACTGAACCCAGTGACGCCGACAGGTGAGACAGGTGAATCTGCCCTTTGATCTGAGAAAATTGCTTAACCTTTCCTCTTTTAAGACCGAACTTAAAGCCCATCTTTTCCATAAATCCTTGTGCGGGCCCCAGCAGCTCAGTTGGTTTGAGCTTCGGATTCACATGCTACTGGTTGTGGGTTCGAATCCCGGGGTGCGCTATATTAAAATTGGCATTCTCACTGTCCCATCTTAACGTCGTTGTTGTTCTGGTGGTGTCAGTATAGGATTAGATAAGTTCCCCCATTAAAACTGGCCTTCTCACTGTCCCATCTTAACATTATTGTTGTTCTGGTGGTGTCAGTATAGGATTAGATAAGTCCCCCTTCCCCCACTTCCCTGGGATGGTTATCCCCGTTGGCTATATCACCTGAGGTGGATGTCGACGTAAAAACTCAACCCAACCAATAAATCCTTGCGTTTAAATTATATTTATTCATACTAACCCTGTCCCATCTTGTTTTAGTGTGTCGTGTATAGTTGTACTTGAGAGTGTGAGCATGATGTTAATGGATTAAATATAGTGAATATGTCCTGTGTTTATATTTCATTCATTTTTATATTGTAAAATTGTGAGCGCCTAGAGCACTGTTAAACGCACCATAAATGTACAGTAGTAGTAGTAGTAGTAGTAGTAGCAGTAGTAGTCGTAGTAGTCGTATAGGTTAGTAGTGTAGTAGTAGTAGTAGTAGTAGTAGTAGTAGTATAGCAGTAGTAGTCGTAGTAGTCGTAGTAGTGTTGTAGTAGTGTAGTAGTAGTCTAGTAGTCGTAGTAGTGGTTGTAGTAGTAGTAGTAGAAGTAGTAGTAGTGTCGTTGTTGTTGTTTTGTTGTTGTTATTGTTGTTATTGTTAATTTTTTTCATAGCAGCACTCGTACTGTCCTAGCATTAAGTAGGTCATTGAAAATCCTAGTCACTTTACCCCATGTAAGCAGTCACCGTAGTGCGACGATCAACGCAACAGGAAGATTGTAGGATCAAATCCCATCAGTGCTATTAAAATCACTGTGACATTGTTTTGGCCCTAACTGGCTCCTACCAGTCATGTGTGATGTGGGCTCCCTGAGGGAAGACTGGGACCACACGGTCGAGTCTCGTCTACTTTCCGGACGTGTCACTGAGGGCGTTGTTCAAATGTCGCAGACCAACACCGCAGGTGTCTGTATATCTCAGATCTGGATAACGCCAGGACAGTCTATGAAAGCGAGCAAAAAGCACAGCCCTGTCGCGCAGTTTGGGTCCGAAATGGAACTCCATGGCACCATCATCCCTATCATCCCTTCTTGTCATCATTGCGTGAAGAAAGAAACTGTCCCAGATTCTGCAGCCCTTCATGTCCTGCTGTCATAGTGGCCTCAGTGTTGGCGGGGGGGGGGGGGGGGGTTGGAGACAGATTAAATGAGCGGTGTGGGGATGGTGACAGAGGAAAGGAGCGGAGATGGGGCAAGCAAAACGAAACGAAACAAAACAAGATGAATTAAATGTAAAATAAGAAATCCGTTGCACTCTTCTTCAACCGAAACATTTCAAGTCGGTTTTTTGTTGTTGTTGTTGTTGTTGTTTTTCATGGGGGTAGGTTCTTTTGCCACTCTTTCACAGAGCGAAACTGGCGACAGATTGAACGGCAAGATACAGACTCCGGTCGCTCAGTCGAGATTTGTTCCCCCCAGTAAATCGTTCCCCACTCTTTGGTTGACGTGACCTGGAGATCGGGGCATAGAAATGAAGTTGCTATGGTGGACTTTTTGTGTCAGGCAAAGACAAACATAATTTACATGTGAAAGTCTTGGAAAAAAAAAATCTACGCATAAACGCAGTGATATCTTCTGCTGCAAGTGAGCCGGCATTGCCTTACTGTAGTTAGAAAGGACGCGTTACTATTTCTCAATAATTTTTTCTTCTGGTTTTACTATTTTTCATTCAAATAAAACAGAAAACGGTTGCAATAAAAAAAATCTAAATTGTGAAATCTTCCTTTATGATGCTAGGAAAACAGAATTGCAGTTATCATCAGTGATAACGTAAACACACTTTTTCCTTGGTTCTGACACACATTGTCCTGCTGTTGACACCTCTTTTAATTAAAAAAAATTTTTTCAGAGTCTTTCAGATGAGAAGTTAAATCGAATCCAGTGTGCAGCACGCATTCCTAGCACGTTAAACATCCAATGGCAACAAAGGAGTTGTCCCTGGCCATATGCTGTAGAAAAGTCTACTTTTATATGCAGACAGAAACTGACTTAGAAAGAAAAACCAAGAAAACTGAGTGGCACTGCACTATGGCGTTGAACTCTCTGTAGGGAAGGCAGTCCGAATTTAACAAGGTGAATTCGTTACGACAACAACAAACCTTACAACAAAACAAACCCCAAATTAAAAAATCACGAAATCTACAGAAAGACTGTGGACAGAAGAGGATGGAGACAGCTGACGGGGGGAGGGGGGGGGGGGGCATGCATCAACGGCTACCATAAAGAATGATGTCGCCGACAGGTAACTGTTAAAAAAAATACTTAAAAGCATGCTACACGTGTGCGAGACGGATAATTATAATCATCACTCAAGTTGTTGACAGTGAACAAACTGTACAATTTACATGTAAAATTTCAATCTAAATTCCCAGTTTTACATTTGTTGAGCTAATACTACGCCATACCTAGTTGACAGGATTATCGGCTGTCATCGCTGGTAATAAACCTAATCCTGACACAGGTCCTGTCTGATTTCATCTGGAGCCATTTATTTCTGAGTGCAGCGGGACGATAAGAGTGTAATGAACCAGTTCATGATGCAAGCTGCCAGTCAACTGGCTTGAAACACACTGACATGCACCCATTTGCCCTGTGAGACTTACCACTGCCACATATGTCTATGGCCCGTGTAGATTACGTGAAACGGCTCTGTCTCTGCACTGATCTGAAATGATTTAGATATTTCATTTAGATGAGAGAAGAGAGAGACAGAGACAAACAGACAGAGAGAGAAACAGAGAGAGAGAGAGTCAGACAGAGAGAGAGAAACAGAAGAGAAACAGAGAGAGAGAGAGAAGATGACAATTTGACAGTTTAATATTAATGGGATTTAGACATGCAGCCTATACAAGAGGGCGCTCTCTGTTTCTTCTCTTGTTTCTCTTTCTGTCTATGTCTCTACTGTCTCTCTTTTGTCTGTCTACTCTTGCTCTGTCTCTGTCTTCTGTCTCTTGTTCTCTACTCTCTCTCTCTCTCTCCTTCTCTCTCTTTAAAACACACTGTTATTATTGACTGTATGATGTTATCATGTTTATACAGCATCATTGTATTGTATTGTATTGATGTGTATCTATGTTTATACAGCATCATTGTATTGTATTGTATTGGTGACTTGTTATACATGATCATGTATGTATGATGTGTATCTATGTTTATACAGCATCATTGTATTGTATTGTATTGATGTGTATCTATGTTTATACAGCATCATTGTATTGTATTGTATTGATGTGTATCTATGTTTATACAGCATCATTGTATTGTATTGATGTGTATCTATGTTTATACAGCATCATTGTATTGTATTGTATATGATGTGTATCTATGTTTATACAGCATCATTGTATTGTATTGTATTGATGTGTATCTATGTTTATACAGCATCATTGTATTGTATTGTATTGATGTGTATCTATGTTTATACAGCATCATTGTATTGTATTGTATTGATGTGTATCTATGTTTATACAGCATCATTGATTATGTATTGTATTGTATTGTATTGATGTGTATCTATGTTTATACAGCATCATTGTATTGTATTGTATTGATGTGTATCTATGTTTATACAGCATCATTGTATTGTATTGTATTGATGTGTATCTATGTTTTATACAGCATCATTGTATTGTACTGTATTGATGTGTATCTATGATTATACAGCATCATTGTATTGTATTGTATTGATGTGTATCTATGTTTATACAGCATCATTGTATTGTATTCTATTGTATTGTATTGATGTGTATCTATGTTTATACAGCATCATTGTATTGTATTGTATTGATGTGTATCTATGTTTATACAGCATCATTGTATTGTATTGTATTGATGTGTATCTATGTTTATACAGCATCATTGTATTGTATTGATTGATGTGTATCTATGTTTATACAGCATCACTGTATTGTATTGTATTGTATCTATGTTTATACAGCATCATTGTATTGTATTGATGTGTATCTATGTTTATACAGCATCACTGTATTGTATTGATGTGTATCTATGTTTATACAGCATCATTGTACTATTGTATTGTATTGTATTGATGTGTATCTATGTTTATACAGCATCATTGTATTTGTATTGATGTGTATCTATGTTTATACAGCATCACTGTAGTGTGTATTGATGTGTATCTATGTTTATGGCACATTGTATTACTTGTATTGTATTGTATTGTATGTTGTTATCTATGTTTATACAGCATCATTGTATTGTATTGATGTGTATCTATGTTTATACAGCATCACTGTATTGTATTGATGTGTATCTATGTTTATACAGCATCATTGTATTGTATTGTATTGATGTGTATCTATGTTTATACAGCATCATTGTATTGTATTGTATTGATGTGTATCTATGTTTATAACAGCATCATTGTATTGTATGTATTGATGTGTATCTATGTTTATACAGCATCATTGTATTGTATTGTATTGATGTGTATCTATGTTTATACAGCATCACTGTATTGTATTGTATTGATGTGTATCTATGTTTATACAGCATCATGTAGTTGTATTGTATTGATTGTATCTATGTTTATACAGCATCACTGTATTGTATTGATGTGTATCTATGTTTATACAGCATCATTGTATTGTATTGTATTGATGTGTATCTATGTTTATACAGCATCATTGTATTGTATTGATGTGTATCTATGTTTATACAGCATCATTGTATTGTATTGATGTGTATCTATGTTTATACAGCATCATTGTATTGTATTGATGTGTATCTATGTTTATACAGCATCATTGTATTGTATTGATTGTTGTGTATCTATGTTTATACAGCATCATTGTATTGTATTGATGTGTATCTATGTTTATACAGCATCACTGTATTGTATTGATGTGTATCTATGTTTATACAGCATCATTGTATTGTATTGATGTGTATCTATGTTTATACAGCATCACTTGTATTGTATTGATGTGTATACTATGTTTATACAGCATCACTGTATTGTATTGATTGTGTATGTCTATGTTTATACAGCATCACTGTGATTGTATTGATGTGTATCTATGTTTATACAGCATCACTTGTATTGTATTGTATTGATGTGTATCTATGTTTATACAGCATCACTGTGTATTGATTGTATTGATGTGTATCTATGTTTATACAGCATCACTGATTGTATTGATTGTATTGATGTGTATTATGTTTATACAGCATCAGTTGTTTATGTATTGTATTGATGTGTTCTATGTTATATACAGCATCATGTTTGTATTGTATTGATTGATGTGTATCTATGTTTATACAGCATCATTGTATTGTTGATGTTTATTATTGTGTTAATCATGTATTGATTGATGTGATGTGTATCTATGTTTATACAGCATCATGTATTGTATTGATGTGTATCTATGTTTATACAGCATCATGTATTGTATGTATTGATGTGTATCTATGTTTATACAGCATCATTGTATTGTATTGATGTGTATCTATGTTTATACAGCATCATTTGATTGTATTGATGTGTATCTATGTTTATACAGCATCATTGATTGTATTGAGTGTGTATTATGTTTATACAGCATCACTTGATTGTATTGATGTGTATCTATGTTTATACAGCATCATGTATTGTATTGTATTGTGTTACTATGTTTATACAGCATCATGTATTGTATTGATGTGTATCTATGTTTATACAGCATCATTGTATTGTATTGATGTGTATCTATGTTTATACAGCATCATTGTATTGTATTGATGTGTATCTATGTTATATACAGCATCATTGTATTGTATTGATGTGTATCTATGTTTATACAGCATCATGTATTGTATTGATGTGTATCTATGTTTATACAGCATCATTGTATTGTATTGATGTGTATCTATGTTTATATACAGCATCATGTATTATTGTATTGATGTGTATCTATGTTTATACAGCATCATTGTATTGTATTGATGTGTATCTATGTTTATACAGCATCATTGTTGTTAATTGATGTGTATCTATGTTTATACAGCATCATATGTATGTATTGATGTGTATCTATGTTTATACAGCATCATGTATTGTATTGTATTGATTGTTGTATCTATGTTTATACAGCATCATTGTATGTGTATTGATGTGTATCTATGTTTATACAGCATCATGTATTGTATTGTATTGTATTGATTGTATCTATGTTTATACAGCATCATTGTATTGTATTGTATTGATGTGTATCTATGTTTATACAGCATCATTGTATTGTATTGATGTGTATCTATGTTTATACAGCATCATTGTATTGTATTGTATGTGTTCTATGTTATACAGCATCATTATTGTATTGTATTGTATTGTGTATCTATGTTTATACAGCATCATTGTGTATTGATGTGTATGTTTAGATCTATGGTGTTATTACAGCATCATTGTAATTGTATTGATGTGTATCTATGTTTATACAGCATCATTATGTATTGTATTGATGTGTATCTATGTATTATACAGCATCATTGTATTGTATTGATGTGTATCTATGTTTATACAGCATCACTGTTTGTATTGATGTGTATCTATGTTTATACAGCATCATTGTGTTGTATTGATGTGTATCTATGTTTATACAGCATCACTGTATTGTATATTGATGTGTATCTATGTTTATACAGCATCATTGTTGTATTGATGTGTATTATGTTTATACAGCACATTGTATTGTATTGATGTGTATCTATGTTTATACAGCATCATTGTATTGTGTATTGATGTGTATCTATGTTTAAACAGCATCATTGTATTTATTGATGTGTATCTATGTTTATACAGCATCATGTAATTGTATTGTATTGATGTGTATCTATGTTTATACAGCATCATTGTATTGTATTGATGTGTATCTATGTTTATACAGCATCATGTATTGTATTGATGTGTATCTATGTTTATAAGCATCATTTTGTATTGATGATGTACTATGTTTACAGATATGTATTGTATTGATGTGTATCTATGTTTATAACGCATCATTGTATTGTATTGATGTGTATCTATGTTTATACAGCATCACTGTATTGTATTGATGTGTATCTATGTTTATACAGCATCATGTATTGTATTGTATTGATGTGTATCTATGTTTATACAGCATCAATGTATTGTATTGTATTGATGTGTATCTATGTTTATACAGCATCACTGTATTGTATTGATTGTGTGATCTATGTTTATACAGCATCATTGTATTGTATTGATGTGTATCTATGTTTATACAGCATCACTGTATTGTATTGTATTGATGTGTGTCTATGTTTATACAGCATCATTGTATTGTATTGATGTGTATCTATGTTTATACAGCATCACTGTATTGTATTGTATTGATGTGTATCTATGTTTATACAGCATCATTGTATTGTATTGTATTGATGTGTATCTATGTTTATACAGCATCACTGTATTGTATTGTATTGTATTGATGTGTATCTATGTTTATACAGCATCACTGTATGTATTGTATTGTATTGTATTGATGTGTATCTATGTTTATACAGCATCATGTATTGTATTGATGTGATGTGTATCTATGTTTATACACATCATGTATGTATTGATGTTACTGTTTATACGCATCACGTATTGTATTGATGTGTATCTATGTTTATACGACACATCATTGTATTGTATTGTATTGATGTGTATCTATGTTTATACAGCATCATTGTATTGTATTGATGTGTATCTATGTTTATACAGCATCATTGTATTGTATTGTATTGATGTGTATCTATGTTTATAAGCATCATTGTATTGTATTGTATTGATGTGTATCTATGTTTATACAGCATCATTGTTTTGGGTATTGATGTGTATTATGTTTATACAGCATCATGTATGTATTGATGTGTATTATGTTATATGATCTTGTTGTATTATTGATTGTATTATATTTATACAGCATCATTGTATTGTATTGATGTGTATCTTATGTTTATACAGCATCATTGTATTGTATTGATATTGTATTAGTTTATTGTATTGTATTGTATTGATGTGTATCTATGTTTATACAGCATCATTGTATTGTATTGTATTTATGTAATTTATGTAT
>JAPXFY010000030.1:36873504-36926004 GCA_030674185.1 Monoplex corrugatus | reverse complement strand
CAAAGACCCCTACCATGGTGACAAAGCAGTATGTCTACTATCCTATACAAGACCCCTACCAGGTGACAAAGGCCACCCATATAGCCTACCATCAAGTCTACTCCAAAGACCCCTACCAGGTGACAAAGGACATATGTCTACTCCTATACAAAGACCCCTACCGGTGACAAAGGACCAGTATGTCTACTATCCTGTACAAAGGACCCTACAGTGACAACTGGACCAGTATGCTCTATCCTATACAAAGACCCTACCGGTGACAAAGGACCATATGTTACTCCTATACAAAGACCCCTACCAGGTGACAAAGGACGTATGCTACTATCCTATACAAAGACCCTACCAGTGACAAAGGACCAGTATGTCTACTATCTATACAAAGACCCTACCAGGTGACAAAGGACCAGTATGTCTACTATCCTATACAAAGACCCCTACAGGTGACAAAGGACCAATATGTCTACTATGCTATACAAAGACCCTAAGCAGGTGACAAAGGACCAGTATGTCTACTATCTATACAAAGACCCCTACAGGTGACAAAGGACCAGTATGTCTACTATGCTATACAAAGACCTAGCAGGTGACAAAGGACCATATGTCTACTATCCTATACAAAGACCCCTACTAGGTGACAAGGACCAGTATGTCTACTATGCTATACAAAGACCCTACAGGTGACAAAGGACCAGTATGTCTACTATCCTATACAAAGACCCCTAGCAGGTGACAAAGGACCAGTATGTCTACTATGCTATACAAAGACCCTACAGGTGACAAAGGACCAGTATGTCTACTATGCTATACAAAGACTCCTACTAGGTGACAAAGGACCCGTATGTCTACTTGCTATACAAAGACCCCTACAGGTGACAAAGGACCAGATGTCTACTATGCTATACAAAGACCCTACAGGTGACAAAGGACCAGTATGTCTACTATCCTATACAAAGACCCCTACCAGGTGACAAAGGACCAGTATGTCTACTATCTATACAAAGACCCTACAGGTGACAAAGGACCAGTATGTCTACTATCCTATACAAAGACCCCTACTAGGTGACAAAGGACCAGTATGTCTACTATGCTATACAAAGACCCTACAGGTGACAAAGGACCAGTATGTCTACTAGCTATACAAAGACCCCTAGCAGGTGACAAAGGACCAGTATGTCTACTATGCTATACAAAGACCCTAACAGGTGACAAAGGACCAGTATGTCTACTATGCTATACAAAGACCCTACAGGGACAAAGGACCAGTATGTCTACTATGCTATACAAAGACCCTAACAGGTGACAAAGGACCAGTATGTCTACTATGCTATACAAAGACCCCTACAGGTGACAAAGGACCAGTATGTCTACTATCCTATACAAAGACCCTAACAGGTGACAAAGGACCGTATGTCTACTATCTATACAAAGACCCCTAACAGGTGACAAAGACCAGTATGTCTACTATGCTATACAAGACTCCTAACAGGTGACAAAGGACCAGTATGTCTACTATGCTATACAAAGACCCCTACCTGGTGACAAAGGACCAGTATGTCTACTATCCTATACAAAGACCCCTACCAGGTGACAAAGGACCAGTATGTCTACTATCCTATACAAAGACCCTACCAGGTGACAAAGGACCAGTATGTCTACTATGCTATACAAAGACCCTACAGGTGACAAAGGACCAGTATGTCTACTATCTATACAAAGACCCTAACAGGTGACAAAGGACAGTATGTCTACTATCCTATACAAAGACCCTAGCAGGTGACAAAGGACCAGTATGTCTACTATGCATACAAAGACCCTACAGGTGACAAAGGACAGTATGTCTACTATGCTATACAAAGACCCTAGCAAGTGACAAAGGACCAGTATGTCTACTATGCTATACAAAGACCCTACAGGTGACAAAGGACAGTATGTCTACTATCCTATACAAAGACCCTACAGGTGACAAAGGACCAGTATGTCTACTATCCTATACAAAGACCCCTACAGGTGACAAAGGACAGTATGTCTACTATCCTATACAAAGACCCCTACAGGTGACAAAGGACAGTATGTCTACTATCCTATACAAAGACCCTACCAGGTGACAAAGGACAGTATGTCTACTATCCTATACAAAGACCCTACAGGTGACAAAGGACAGTATGTCTACTATCCTATACAAAGACCCCTACCAGGGACAAAGGACAGTATGTCTACTATCCTATACAAAGACCCCTACCAGGTGACAAAGGACCAGTATGTCTACTACCTATACAAAGACCCCTACCAGGTGACAAAGGACATATGTCTACTATCCTATACAAAGACCCTACCAGGTGACAAAGGACAGTATGTCTACTATGCTATACAAAGACCCTACCAGGTGACAAAGGACAGTATGTCTACTATCATACAAAGACCCTACCAGGTGACAAAGGACCAGTATGTCTACTATCCTATACAAAGACCCCTACCAGGTGACAAGGACAATATGTCTACTATCCTATACAAAGACCCTACCAGGTGACAAAGGACATATGTCTACTATCTATACAAGACCCTACCAGGTGACAAAGGACGTATGTCTACTATCTATACAAAGACCCTACAGGTGACAAAGGACCAGTATGTCTACTATCTATACAAAGACCCTACCAGGTGACAAAGGACAATATGTCTACTATCCTATACAAGACCCTACAGGTGACAAAGGACATATGTTACTATCTATACAAAGACCCTACCAGGTGACAAAGGACAGTATGTCTACTATCTATACAAAGACCCTACCAGGTGACAAAGGACCAGTATGTCTACTATCCTATACAAAGACCCTACCAGGTGACAAAGGACCATATGTCTACTATCCTATACAAAGACCTACAGGTGACAAAGACATATGTCTACTATCTATACAAAGACCCTACAGGTGACAAAGGACCAGTATGTCTACTATGCTATACAAAGACCCTACAGGTGACAAAGGACAGTATGTCTACTATCTATACAAAGACCCTACAGGTGACAAAGGACCAGTATGTCTACTATCCTATACAAAGACCCTACAGGTGACAAAGACAGTATGTCTACTATCTATACAAAGACCCTACAGTGACAAAGGACCAGTATGTCTACTATGCTATACAAAGACCCCTACAGGTGACAAAGGACCAGTATGTCTACTATCCTATACAAAGACCCTAAGGTGACAAAGGACAGTATGTCTACTATCCTATACAAAGACCCTACAGGTGACAAAGGACCAGTATGTCTACTATGCATACAAAGACCCTACAGTGACAAAGGACAGTATGTCTACTATGCTATACAAAGACCCTAGCAGTGACAAAGGACCAGTATGTCTACTATCATACAAAGACCCTACCAGGTGACAAAGGACAGTATGTCTACTATCTATACAAAGACCTACAGGTGACAAAGGACAGTATGTCTACTATCTATACAAAGACCCTACAGGTGACAAAGGACAGTATGTCTACTATCCTATACAAAGACCCTAGCAGGTGACAAAGGACCAGTATGTCTACTACCCAATACAAAGACCCTACCAGGTGACAAAGGACAGTATGTCTACTATGCTATACAAAGACCCTAGCAAGTGACAAAGGACCAGTATGTCTACTATCCTATACAAAGACCCTACCAGGTGACAAAGGACAGTAGTCTACTATCTATACAAAGACCCTACCAGGTGACAAAGGACCAGTATGTCTACTATCCTATACATAAGACACCTACACAGGTGACAAAGGACAGTATGTCTACTATCTATACAAAGACCCCTACCAGGTGACAAAGGACCAGTATGTTCTACTACTATACAAAGACCCCTAGCCAGGTGACAAAGGACAGTATGTCTACTATCTATACAAAGACCCCTACAGGTGACAAAGGACCAGTATGTCTACTATCCTATACAAAGACCTCCTACTAGGTGACAAAGGACAGTATGTCTACTATGCATACAAAGACCCTAGCAGGTGACAAAGGACCAGTATGTCTACTATCCTATACAAAGACCCTACAGTGACAAAGGACCAGTATGTCTACTATGCTATACAAAGACCCTACCAGGTGACAAAGGACCAGTATGTCTACTATGCTATACAAAGACCCTACAGGTGACAAAGGACCAGTATGTCTACTATGCTATACAAAGACCCCTACCAGGTGACAAAGACCAGTATGTCTACTATCTATACAAAGACCCTACAGGTGACAAAGGACCATATGTCTACTATCTATACAAAGACCCCTACCAGGTGACAAAGGACCAGTATGTCTACTATCCTATACAAAGACCCCTACCAGGTGACAAAGGACCAGTATGTCTACTATCTATACAAAGACCCCTAGCCAGGTGACAAAGGACAAGTATGTCTACTATCCTATACAAAGACCCTACAGGTGACAAAGGACAGTATGTCTACTATCCTATACAAAGACCTATCAGGTGACAAAGGACCAGTATGTCTACTATGCTATACAAAGACCCTACCAGGTGACAAAGGACCAGTATGTCTACTATCCATACAAAGACCCTACCAAGTGACAAAGGACCAGTATGTCTACTATGCTAATACAAAGACCCTACAGGTGACAAAAGGACAGTATGTCTACTATCCTATACAAAGACCCTAGCAAGTGACAAAGGACCAGTATGTCTACTATCCTATACAAAGACCCTAGCAGGTGACAAAGGACCAGTATGTCTACTATCCTATACAAAGACCCTACCAGGTGACAAAGGACAGTATGTCTACTATCCTATACAAAGACCCTAGCAAGGTGACAAAGGACCAGTATGTCTACTATCCTATACAAAGACCCTACCAGTGACAAAGGACCAGTATGTCTACTATGCTATACAAAGACCCTACCAGGTGACAAAGGACCAGTATGTCTACTATCCTATACAAAGACCCTACCAGGTGACAAAGGACCAGTATGTCTACTATCCTATACAAAGACCCCTACAGGTGACAAAGGACCAATATGTCTACTATCCTATACAAAGACCCTACAGGTGACAAAGGACCATTATGTCTACTATCCTATACAAAGACCCTACAGGTGACAAAGGACCAGTATGTCTACTATCTATACAAAGACCCTACCAGGTGACAAAGGACCAGTATGTCTACTATCTATACAAAGACCCTAGCAGGTGACAAAGGACCAGTATGTCTACTATCTATACAAAGACCCTACAGGTGACAAAGGACAATATGTCTACTATCTATACAAAGACCCTAGCAGGTGACAAAGGACCAGTATGTCTACTATGCTATACAAAGACCCTAGCAGGTGACAAAGGACCAGTATGTCTACTATGCTATACAAAGACCCTAGCAGGTGACAAAGGACCAGTATGTCTACTATGCAATACAAAGACCCCTAGCAGGTGACAAAGGATCAGTATGTCTACTATGCTATACAAAGACCCCTACCTGGTGACAAAGGACCAGTATGTCTACTATCCTATACAAAGACCCTAGCAGGTGACAAAGGACCAGTATATCTACTATGCTATACAAAGACCCCTACCTGGTGACAAAGGACCAGTATGTCTACTATCCTATACAAAGACCCCTACCAAGTGACAAAGGTGACAAAGTATGTCTACTATCCTACATGAAGACCCATATCAAGCGATCAAGAACCAGTACATCTACTTATCCATCAGACCGACGGGAGAGTCAGTCACCACCCACCCCCTCTCCCCTCTCCGTTCCCTTCTTTCCCTCCATCCCCATCCTCTCCATCACCCATCCCCTCTTCACTCCCCACTCCTTTGTGTTAGCGTGTGCGGAAGCGCGTGCCAGATTTCAAGTGAAATACGAGGAGTCCCTGGCACAACACTTCACAAGCAGTACCACTCGTACAGCCCTGCATTGTTCGTTTATTACTTCAGTGCCTGAGGGCCAGTCATAACGAGCTGCTACTGCTGCTGGACACATTAAGAGCTGCTTGCTAATTAGTTGATCAAGGCGGCATTCCTCCTATGGTGCACTGTCAGCCTGTCCAACAGATAATTTCATTTTTTTGCCCTGATCACTCAACGATAAGAATATTTTCAAGGTTTAGGACCCTACACATTTTCAGCGAACGGAACCAACATATCAGGAAAGTCGTCTGACCTGTTGATTTTGTCCTAAATCTGCTGAATGCGTTTATTCGCCTTGTTGTCTTTTGTGTACACTTGTTAAAGGCCAGCTGGCCGAAAATTTGTGCCTGGCTTGTCACGTTAATTAAACACACGTCGTCATTCCATTTTCATGTGTTTCTGCTCACACATATTTTTTTAAGTCTATTGTGCGCTCACTTTCCCATCTTTGCTGATTTGAGCAATCAGAACTGACATATGTGAGCATCTTGAAATGGAAAAGGGGGAAAGGATCTATGGAACACTGAGCTGACATCACCAGAATGCAAGGGAAACAAACAGGCCAGTTTTGAATGGAGAACAGACTTGATACTGGTGTTGAAGAGTTTTATCGTGTTGCTTGGCCTGATCTTTCTAGTCCACCGTGCAGATACAGCAGCTCCTTTATTATAAACAGTATCCCCACCGTCTGGACAGTCTGTGCTAAAAATGTCTTCTTTTCTTTCTGTTACTGTCTTTCTTGCTGTCATTTCTTCCTATCATATTCCGTCTAGCTAATCCGTTCGTCTATAATCGTTCTGTAAAGCCTCGCATACGTTCTCTTAGGATTGATAATTGGTACATGTATTGAGTTTACACCCTTGAGCAAGACGCTTCGAAGACGCCGACTGAGACTGATCGGGCACAGCCTTCGAATGCAGACAAGGTGTCCCACTCCCCTGGGTGACATATTGTCTGCCAACCTCAGCGACCGTGTCAACCTTCGACGTGGACAAGGCAGAACCCTGACTCTGAAGGCTGATGTTACGAATGATCTTGACCTCCTCGGCGTTTCCCCAGCAATTGTCATGAACATGAACAGCATCCAATTTTCACAGTTGATTGATTCGCTCTAATTTGCTGAGCGTTAAATACATATACATGTATTGAGTGCATTTTTGGCTCTAAGGAAACCTAATGTGCAGAAGTAATTCCGGATATTTAGGCCACATTTTGTATATATGTTTTAGTGTCCTTATTTATCTTTACATTTACATTCAGCTTTGTTCTGTAAACTCTGTGGTGTTAAATTGGGTGGACTGGTCAACACTGGGGCATATCTTTAGATTATGCTCACAAGCGCATTTATATGTTTATTTCATTTCTTCATCAGGTGCTGTGTACAGTTTAGAATGGTTATAGCCCTGAGAGAATTTTTAGAATGGTTGTAGCGAGTTCACAGAAAAGGGATGACAGCCAACAGACCAGCATCAGCATACACATGCGACGACCGCTGCGACAGAGACTGACTCTCTCGCATTGGTCTCTACAGTCACAGGCGACGCTGCTTGGACCAAGCAGACAGCCCATCTAGACATTAAAACGGATGTACTTTGTCCATGGTCAGCCATGACCGAGGGAGGCCTACTACTAGCCCTGATATGGCTGTGCACAAACAGCTGGGCTTTACTTAAACAGTAATAATATTTACAGGGATAACGCCATGTCATTTTCAGGGGATTTTTATCACTAATAACAGTCATGGGCTGTATAAACAAGTGGGCTTTCATGTGCATGGCCGTTTTTGTTTTATTTTGTTTTTTGTTTGCTTTGTTTTTTGTTTTGCTTTGTTTTGCTTTGTTTCGTTTTTAACCCAGTTATAAAAGCAGTCATAAACTGCTAGATAGTTTCGATTTTCCAATGAATACTGACATGACTTACAGGATCTTTAACGCGCGTATTTGATGTTCTGCGTGCATGTTCACATGAAGGTGCTTCGGACACTCAGTAGATCGACAGTTATACTGACCCGGTAGATCAGAGAATTCTCTCCTTCCTTCCCACCAGGTGGTATCCAGTCTTCTCTCTCTCTCTTCTTCATGCAAGCTGGTTAATTCTTTTGATAGAGCCAGGAAACTCAAGATCTGATATCTCGAGTGCAAAATCAGCCCACTAGATAAAAAAAGAAAAAGAAGATGATGATGAAATACTGGCCTGTTCGCTGCCCATTTTGAAGAAATACCGACTTGTTGGCTGCCCATTTCGAAGAAATACTGGCCTGTTGGCTGCCCATCTTAATGTTTACACCATTCTGGTGGTGTCAGCTTAGTGTTTCATAGGTCACTTTTTCTCTCTCCCCACCCCATGTCAAGACCTGGCCAGTGCCTTGGGTACTGTGCGGGCTCCGGGAGTCTGCCAGAGAATAGCTAGCAGATTTAGGTGGAGCAGCAAATGGAATTGTCTGAGTGCAATGAATACCTCTTGATCTCTTTAACAACATCCAGGCAGGTTCTGTGAAGTTGTAATTGTTGGTAACTGTTACTTGTTGTATCCCGCTATGGATTCACACAACATGAGACATGACAGACAGGCCATTTCTTAACCCTTTGACTCCCACAACCTGTCCACCAGCGTCCTGCATTGTCAACCATGCCAGCAAAACAAAAAAAAACCTTTGATTTCCTCACCTATCCACCAGCTTCCTGCAGGAAGCTGGTGGAAAGGGTGAGGGAATCAAAGGGTTAAGTTTTTGCAGGTGGTGTATAGGGTTGGGAGTCAAAGGGTTAATGCCATGGATATTTGTTGTATGGGGGCCTCACAGCAGAGCGAATGAAGACAGTTTACGTCGCGCCTGGCTTTCATATACAGCGAGGCTTCTAATATGTAAATAACAAATATTTCCCTTGAATAATAAATAAGCACAAAATGGACACTTAATTTCTTATCCTTTGGGAACAGCCAATCATCACAGAGTAACTGGAAATTTGCCAGCTGCAAAATGTTAAACTGTACAGCTGAATAATCATACTTTTAACGTGGGATAGTTTGCGCTGTATATTTATATGAAATTAAAATTATTAGTTATCTATCCTTCACCTTTTAAACTTACCCGGTATCGAATAGAAACAGGAGACGCTACCACGTCAAAAATTTTGCTGAACTGACCCGAATAGTCTCCCATACTTTCAGTGTTTTGATTGGCCCAGAGTTTGAGGTCAAATTGTCGTCTGCTTCATTCGTCACAGTGAACGGTCGTGCAATTATTACTGGAATTGTTATTATAGCGGATACGCAACCTAAAACTTCGTCAAGGAGTTGCCAGTTGTGTTTACTGCGATATCTCTCTGGATGTGTATGTTGCATGCCGTCATTCTTCTCTCTCTCTCTCTCTCCCTCTCTCTGCTGATCGCAGTTGTAGCCTATTAGTGCCTACTTGTGTAGTTGACTCATCTGTCATTTCGTTTACTGTTGGAAAATAATACTATAAAATCAATCAGGCAGTCCGCCTTTCGGGGGTCATCCATTTATGTAACAATTCTTTTCTTCCTTTTTCTTCTTTTGTTTTTTGGGTTTTTTTAATTTCATATTGACCGGAGAATTGTGTGTGTGGTGTGTGGTCTTTGATTTAATGTCTATTCACTAAAGTGATTTTAGACAACAACAAAAAACAAAAAAAGGGGGGGTGATAGAGGAGGATTGAAGAGGATATTTGAAAATTGTCAATTTTGAATTTGAGAAAAGATGATCCAGAAAACAACTGTTTTGAAGAGGGGAAGGTAAAACTAACAAATAATGTTACCATAATTAACGATTTAAACAAACTAACAAACAAAATTAATAAATATCTGGAAGAAATGAATAAAAAAATAAAATAATTGACTAACCATACAGTGAACAAGTGAAATAAATTTTAAAGGTAATTCGCTATTGGACTTTTTGACAGGCTAACAAAAAATTCACACAGTAATGATGATGTGGCAAATATGTCAGAAACTGTACTCATAGATAGTGTTGGAATATGTCGTTTTACCCTAACGCAAGAAAGAATATGACTATGTGTTTTCTTTCCACACAGACACACTATGTTCTTGGTGTATTTTGTTTTGAATGCATCAAGTTTCCATCTGTACATAAGGATTGTATAATTCTGCTGGCATGAAGCTGCTTAAGTATTTTGCTAACTTCAAAGTTCATGTGACATTTATCATACTTTTTCTGTTTTAATTGGAACTGCTTCCAGACGTAGTTATCCACTAAAGTGTAATTCTCGTGCAACGAGAGAGAAAGCTGGATATTGTTTGAATCTGGTGAGTTATTAGCTCCCCCTTTGGCAGCCCTGTCAACTTTATCATTATAACGAAAAGAACTATGAGAAGGTATCCAGCAGAAAGTAATATCGGCGGTGCCTCTTAAAGATAAATTATGAATCAAGTGACTAATTTCCAGAATCATTTCTGATCTTGTTTGTAATTTTGATAATTCAAGAGCCTGAAGTACTGATTTTGAATCAACGCAAAAAAGTATCTGAAAAATTGTCCTAGGAAGACTTATCATAAAGTTTAAAGCCATTAATATTGCAAAGAGTTCAGTTGTAAAGACAGATTTATAAGTCCTATGTAGAAAGATTTTTCAATTTTTGAGAGCAGGTATTAAAAACGCTGAGTCTGCTTTTCTTTCAATTACTGATCCATTAGTGTAAATTTTCAAGTGATCGGAATATAAGTCATCTATATGACGAGTGTGTGTGTGTGTGTGTGTGTGTGTGTGTGTGTGTGTGTGTGTGTGTGTGTGTGTGTGTGTGTGTGTGTGTGTGTGTGTGTTCGTTTTTTGATTTAACATCTTTCCACTATGAGTGATATTAGAAATGTGTGTGTGCGTTTATGAAATATGTGTGGTGTGTGTGTGTGTGTGTGTAGTGTGTATGTCTGTGTGTCTCTGTGTGTATGTCACGTCTTTCTGTGTCTGTGTGCGTGGGTCTGTGTGCATGTGTATGTGCCTGTGTGTATATTTGAGTATGCGTATGTGCCTCTGTGTGTGTGTGTGTGTGTGTGTGTGTGTGTGTGTGTGTGTGTGTGTGTGTGTGTGTGTGTGTGTGTGTGTGTGTGTGTGTGTGTGTGTGTATGCATATGTCTGTGTATTTATCAATCTCTCTCTCTCTTTCTGAACTGATTCAGGCTGATTTTCTCAGCTGCTTCTGAAATGGATCTTTAGCCAATTCGGCTCAAAGCTGAGTAGCGCTGAGAAGTCACAAACGCATAACTGTGGAAGTCCAGTACACAGGGCTTAAAACAGGAGGAGGAAAAAAACACTGAAACTAGGGGGGGTCCGGGGGCAAATCAGGGGCCATAACTTGCGCGCCGTTACTATGAACGCTTACAAGCCGATCACGGATGCCTTGCTCCTTTCGTGTTTTTTTTGTTTGTTTGTTTTTTTAAACAAACCGAAATCGCGGAATTCTGCCCAGACGCGGAACGTTTTAAGCCCTGAGTACAGCATCAATGTCTCTTATCTCAGGAAGCCGTCTTGTGTCGTTCAATACTGAACTAGATCAAACGTAGCTCCAGCCTAGATAACAACCAGTTTACATCGTGGTGCAGCAACTAAGACAGAAGAAATACCCAGTGCTCTAAACTACACCCCAGAGTGGCTTGGCTCTATCCCCTTTCTACACACAACAACGCTTGAAGGCACGACACACACACACATAACACACACACACACACACACACACACACACACACTCGCACACGCACACACTCGCACACACGCACGCACACACACACACACACACACACACTCACACACACACACACACACACACACACACACACACACACAGCAGGATTAAGTTCAATCATCATTATTATTTCATTTACAATTATTACCACGCACAAGTCACAGTTACACATTCGGTTAAACATAAAATCTAATTGCCTGAGAAAATCAAATATCAACCTTGTAAACTATGTGAGTGGAGTTTCTGCATGCCTCTGTCGTGCAAATATACACATAATTAAAAGTATGTGAATGCCATTGTAATACAGACATAAACAAAACCAGACAGAATCACTGACACATTTCTTGCAATCATTAAAAATCTGGCATCAAATGAAATACATACACAACAACTAAATGGCACCAATAGAACAGCCACTGTATCCATATTTTTCTGTCTTTGTTTTTCTTCTCCTCTATCCCCCCCCCTCCCTCCCTCTCTTCTCTTTGTCAGAGCCAAGATTTCCAAATAACTCTCTCCACCTCCCCACATGCAAAGCCCAGACAGCTGTGAGCTTAGGAGACTGCAGGGTTCATATCAGCCACAAGACAAGTGGTGTTGAATGTGGCAGGATCCGGGACTTGGGTGTGGGTAGAGCGTGGAGATGTCCATCTCTGTTAACAATCCTTGCTGGCTCCTACTTCTTCGATGATGTAGTAGTCCTGAAACACACATCTGAGGGTGACAGGCTTAACGGATATGTTAAATGTACATAACATCCTGAAGAAGTTTGGAGGTAAGAGTTTGTTAAGAGGGAGTCAACGCACTCAGACAGTTATATATGTCATCATCATCATCATCATCATGTGCCCTGCCGCATGGTGTTGGCGACCATGGCCCTCCATGCAGATCTATTCCTTGTTGCTGCAAATACATTTCAAACCCTCTCCGTCCCCAGCCACCCTGCAAGTCCGTCCAATATTTTCTCCTCAGTCTACCTAGTGTTGTCTTTCCCTCCAGCTTTCCTGTTGTGACCAGGTGCTCTAATTTCTCTTTTCTCAAAATGGCCATCATACAACTTAATGACTTTACACATACATAACTTCTACATTTTTTTGAGTACAAGCTTTATTCAAGTACCAAAATAATCAGCAGAATGTACACTTTCCAGTGATATGTATATCCCAAAATGCTAGTTAAGACTGATTTCATGCTGGCAGGTCACAAATCCTTATGTGCTCCACCTCTCTGTCATCTACACCTGGCAGAATCCTTCAGCCTGTATAAACCATGTGTGCCAGCAAGGTCATGACATCGTACAGGGAGATGAAGGATTTTGATTCTGCAGCCTGGCATTGATTTGAAAAATCACTATGTGGTTATGGAAAAACTTGATTTTTGACGACGGCCAATTGCAGAAACTCCCGCGAAAACAATTCACAGTCAAATCTTAACCCTATCCCATTCACTCCGGCTGCATCTGGCCAAACACAGCTCTCCCGCATTTGTTCACTATGGCCGCGGCCGGCCGCATGTTCGCACACATGGCCAGTACTTTTCCATCATGCTGTAACCATGAGCTAGCTCACTCTGAATGGATGAAATTTGGCGGGTAGGTCCACGAAGGACCAATGAACTGTTAACACTAAATTAAGACGCCACCACTGGCATCATTCACAAGAGAGAAGAAGGAAATGACGGCTTTCCATTCTTGTCTTTGTGTGAACAAGACGGCGAATACTAGTGGAAGTTTCACTGCGAGCTATGCAAATGGGAGAGGGTTAAGAGACAGCCATCACTTTTATGATATGGCTGGGCTAAAATACACTTTTTATTCGTACACACACTCTACACTGTCTTATGAGACTGAAAGAATGCAGGTGGGACATGGTAAGTATGCTTTCTAAACACTACAGTAGGCACACAGTATTTTTTTTTTCAGGGCCAAACTGACAATGTGAACAAACAAAACACACTTTTTAACACTTTAACTTATACACTGTGAGCTGGTTAATACTCCACAGACCATGAAACAAAGTACAGCTGTGCGGACTGTCATTCACAGACTGGGTTACACTGTTCTGTATTTTTAATGTTTTCTTTAGGCCTGACCATTCCCAAACCATTTTCAGTTTAAGTGTGCACAGAATTACAGATCAGTATGAGGTGAAAATGTTCCCAACACAAACAGCTGGTTCTTGTAGGACTGAACATCAGTGGTCATTTAGTAACTGGTTCTGGCCAGAATGAACGCTAAGGCTGAAATGGGCTGAAACTGAAAACCTTTACAAATACAACAGTCTGAAAAAAAAAAACCCACTGAAAATCCACATGTGATCCATCAACTAAAAATGAGTGCTAAGTCGCTGAGATGGAACACCAACACAGAAAAAAAATTAGCAATGAGAGCGATTTTCTGTTTCCAGCAGATGAGCAGTCCTTAGACACTAAACAAAGTTAATTTAGCTCAAAAGTGTCATTAAAATCAAGCTAATATTCGATCTATGCAATCAAAATGTGGTCGCTCTTTCAACCAGATGACTCTTTCAACCAGATGACTCTTTCAACCAGATCACTCTTTCAACCAGATGACTCTTTCAACCAGATGACTCTTTCAACCAGATGACTCTTTCAACCAGATGACTCTTTCAACCAGATGACTCTTTCAACCAGATCACTCTTCAACCAGATCACTCTTTCAACCAGATCAGTCTTTCAACCAGATGACTCTTTCAACAGATGACTCTTTCAACCAGATCACTCTTTCAACCAGATGACTCTTTCAACCAGATGACTCTTTCAACCAGATGACTCTTTCAACCAGATGACTCTTTCAACCAGATCACTCTTTCAACCAGATGACTCTTTCAACCAGATGACTCTTTCAACCAGATGACTCTTTCAACCAGATGACTCTTTCAACCAGATCAGTCTTTCAACCAGATGACTCTTTCAACCAGATCATCTTTCAACCAGATCAGTCTTTCAACCAGATGACTCTTTCAACCAGATCAGTCTTTCAACCAGATGACTCTTTCAACCAGATCAGTCTTTCAACCAGATGACTCTTTCAACCAGATGACTCTTTCAACCAGATCAGTCTTTCAACCAGATGACTCTTTCAACCAGATCAGTCTTTCAACCAGATCATCTTTCAACCAGATGACTCTTTCAACCAGATCAGTCTTTCAACCAGATGACTCTTTCAACCAGATCAGTCTTTCAACCAGATCAGTCTTTCAACCAGATGACTCTTTCAACCAGATCACTCTTTCAACCAGATCACTCTTTCAACCAGATCAGTCTTTCAACCAGATGACTCTTTCAACCAGATCACTCTTTCAACCAGATCACTCTTTCAACCAGATCACTCTTTCAACCAGATCAGTCTTTCAACCAGATGACTCTTTCAACCAGATCACTCTTTCAACCAGATCACTCTTTCAACCAGATCAGTCTTTCAACCAGATCACTCTTTCAACCAGATCACTCTTTCAACCAGATCACTCTTTCAACCAGATCACTCTTTCAACCAGATGACTCTTTCAACAGATCACTCTTTCAACCAGATCACTCTTTCAACCAGATCACTCTTTCAACCAGACTGTAACTTCTGACCAAAACTGGCAAAAACCTAAAGTGCAACTCACTCAGTACTTACAGTTTTCTCCCCTACTTTTCCCCACATCCTGAGCATTTGTATGGGTTAATAACAAAATCTCAAAAAATCAGTCATTCAACGTTAGGTAATAAAATTTTACAACTGATCAATGACACCTTGGAATAGTTTGTGACAAAGTATGAAACTTTATTAACCCTTTGACTCCCGCATCCTATCCACCAGCTGCAAAAACGTAACCCTCTGAGTCCCTCATTCTATCCAGCTGGTGGACAGGGTGAGAGAGTCAAAGGGTTAAGTGTTTGCTGTGTTAGCATGGTTGACAATGCTGGTTGCCAGTGGACAGGGTGCAGGAATCAAAGGGTTAATGAAAAAGTGGTTGCTCTGGGCTTAGGCAAAAAGTATCCATACTTCCAGATCTGAAATAAAGCACACATTTACTTTTTCTTACTGAAGCCGAAAAAAAAAAAACACAAAACTAAGCTGGGAAAGGTCTTTATGTACACAAAAATCACCAAAGAAAATGTCTGAACTTCAATTTGGATATAGTACACATACAAAAATAGATGAGATTATGTGCATATTTCCAAGAAATCAAACAGGCTAAAGGAAGAAGTCACAATCAGTGTGCTTGCCTGAAAATAACAGTGAGCAACAACTGTCGCAATCTGTAAATCTATTTTATTATTACCATTTTTATCACTATGATTGGGCTGTCATTACTGCTATTATTATTATCATTATTAGGCCTAGGGATGTCTGCTTGTATTCCTTTATTATTCATTATTATTTGTGCAGGATAGATAATGAATGAATGAAAATAAAATTGTTGTTGATTTAAAACCCTATTTGTGGTGCCAGTATGGGTCTATTGATTGTGGTGCCAGTATGGGTCTATTGATTGTGGTGCCAGTACAGGTCTATTGATTGTGGTGCCAGTATGGGTCTATTGATTGTGGTGTCAGTACAGGTCTATTGATTGTGGTGCCAGTATGGGTCTATTGATTGTGGTGCCAATATGGGTCTATTGATTGTGGTGCCAGTATGGGTCTATTGATTGTGGTGCCAGTATGGGTCTATTGATTGTGGTGCCAGTATGGGTCTATTGATTGTGGTGCCACTATGGGTCTATTGATTGTAGTGCCAGTATGGTCTATTGATTGTGGTGCCACTATTGATTGTGGTGCCAGTACGGGTCTATTGATTGTGGTGCCAGTACGGGTCTATTGATTGTGGTGCCAGTACGGGTCTATTGATTGTGGTGCCAGTATGGGTCTATTGATTGTGGTGCCAGTATGGGTCTATTGATTGTGGTGCCAGTATGGGTCTATTGATTGTGGTGCCAGTACAGGTCTATTGATTGTGGTGCCAGTATGGGTCTATTGATTGTGGTGTCAGTACAGGTCTATTGATTGTGGTGCCAGTATGGGTCTATTGATTGTGGTGCCAGTATGGGTCTATTGATTGTGGTGCCAGTATGGGTCTATTGATTGTGGTGCCACTATGGGTCTATTGATTGTAGTGCCAGTATGGGTCTATTGATTGTGGTGCCACTATTGATTGTGGTGCCAGTACGGGTCTATTGATTGTGGTGCCAGTACGGGTCTATTGATTGTGGTGCCAGTACGGGTCTATTGATTGTGGTGCCAGTATGGGTCTATTGATTGTGGTGCCAGTATGGGTCTATTGATTGTGGTGCCAGTATGGGTCTATTGATTGTGGTGCCAGTACAGGTCTATTGATTGTGGTGCCAGTATGGGTCTATTGATTGTGGTGCCAGTATGGGTCTATTGATTGTGGTGCCAGTACAGGTCTATTGATTGTGGTGCCAGTACAGGTCTATTGATTGTGGTGCCAGTACAGGTCTATTGATTGTGGTGCCAGTATGGGTCTATTGATTGTGGTGCCAGTACAGGTCTATTGATTGTGGTGCCAATACGGGTCTATTGATTG
Source organism: Monoplex corrugatus (assembly GCA_030674185.1). NCBI lineage: Eukaryota > Metazoa > Mollusca > Gastropoda > Littorinimorpha > Ranellidae > Monoplex > Monoplex corrugatus. The sequence continues at coordinate 36,908,829 of JAPXFY010000030.1, read as the reverse complement.
TGGTGCCAGTATGGGTCTACTGATTGTGGTGCCAGTATGGGTCTATTGATTATGGTGCCAGTACAGGTCTATTGATTGTGGTGCCAGTATGGGTCTATTGATTGTGGTGCCAGTACAGGTCTATTGATTGTGGTGCCAGTATGGGTCTACTGATTGTGGTGCCAGTATGGGTCTATTGATTGTGGTGCCAGTGCAGGTCTATTGATTGTGGTGCCACTATGGGTCTATTGATTGTGGTGCCAGTATGGGTCTATTGATTGTGGTGCCAGTATGGGTCTATTGATTGTGGTGCCACTATGGGTCTATTGATTGTGGTGCCAGTACGGGTCTATTGATTGTGGTGCCAGTACAGGTCTACTGATTGTGATGCCAGTACGGGTCTATTGATTGTGGTGTCAGTATGGGTCTATCACAATCATAACATTTGTGGTGTCAGCATGGGTCTATCACAATCATAACATTTGTAGTGTCAGTACGGGTCTATTGATTGTGGTGTCAGTACGGGTCTATTGATTGTGGTGTCAGTATGGGTCTATTGATTGTGGTGTCAGTATGGGTCTATCACAATCATAACATTTGTGGTGTCAGTATGGGTCTATCACAATCATAACATTTGTGGTGTCAGTACGGGTCTATTGATTGTGGTGCCAGTACGGGTCTATTGATTGTGGTGTCAGTACGGGTCTATCACAATCATAACATTTGTGGTGTCAGTATGGGTCTATCACAATCATAACATTTGTGGTGTCAGTATGGGTCTATCACAATCATAACATTTGTGGTGTCAGTATGGGTCTATCACAATCATAACATTTGTGGTGTCAGTACGGGTCTATTGATTGTGGTGTCAGTATGGGTCTATCACAATCATAACATTTGTGGTGTCAGTACGGGTCTATCACAATCATAACATTTGTCGTGCCAGTACGGGTCTATCACAATCATAACATTTGTCGTGCCAGTACGGGTCTATCACAATCATAACATTTGTGGTGTCAGTACGGGTCTATTTATTGTGGTGCCACTATGGGTCTATCAAATATTCAAATGTCATTTTGTTTTGTAAAAGACAACTGCACAATACACCAAACAATTATTTACATATAATTTCACAACATTTTCACAAATCTGTTCAGAAAGTAGCTGTAAGAGGATCTTATGTAGCACAACCCACAGCACCGACGTCAAGTCAAAATATCTTGGTTCAGGGGCAGCAAACTCAGCAGTACTGCATGGTTGACAATGTGTTAACTCAATCGAGTTGCAGTCTTCAGAGTCATTCTGCCCCCTCAATTCGGAGGATTTTAGCACATTTTAAAAAAATATAGAAAAACAACCAAATAAAGTAGACTAACAAAGTAAAGTGATACAGAAAGACCAGGATTAGATCTTTACAAATAATCTTACTTTATTTATGGTATTCCGTGTACTTGTAAATGATGAGGTATCCAAATAGGTATCCAAAGGGGGGTAATTTTTTTTTTTTTTTGATGGATATGAACACACACTGTGAAACGGTTTTAGATGAAGTCCAGAACATAATTTCCATGCCAAGGATGTTTCAAATCACAAGATTACTGGTAGTTGTCACTTTTTGCGTACAGTTGCTCCAGATCACAAAATATTTACAGAATTGTGAGGTTCGACTTGCTCTCCTTGACGCCATTTGCGAAATTCGCATGTCGCGGGTAGCGCTGAAAAAAGGCTACTGTTGTCTTCGTTTCACATTGCCACAAACGGTCTAAGGTAAATAACTGCTGTAAACATACCCTAAGTTTGGTTCCCAGTGATTTTTCCCTATAACTGACGCTTCTGACGTAAAAAAAAAAACACGAATGTCCGCCGTCGATAAATTGACGTCGCATATCCAAGCAGTAAACAGAAGTGACGGAGATTTTCTTCCGGCACAAAGCGATTGAGTTAAACATGCGCACACTGAGTTAGGACTTACCTAGTGCTGACAGGTCGCATGTTTGTCAATGACCAAAGTAAGAACAACTCACAGACATATCTGCATCACAGGCCTCACAATGCCAGGCGTAGCCACGCACTTTGGGCGACTTTTTCACTGGGGGGTTCAGGCATGCTAGGTGATAGGACAGCTGACACTCGTCACATCTGAAACCACCACACATTCATCATCACTTTAACCCTTTCAGCTCTAAGTACTTCTAGACCTCTGATACCCTCAACCCTGAGTATTTTTAGAGAAATTCTAGCGAAAACCGGTGTCTCAGAATAAATCCTTCTAATGCTTAAAAATTTGTCAGGAAGAAAGTATAGGGTGTCTGGAATTCGGTAATATAAACAGGATGTGTAGAGGAGAGTAGGTGCCGGTAGGTCGCATACCGCACGCCAGCACCATACCAGGCCAGGTCAACCGGACATGTCAGGCATCGGCCAACCGGGTTCAAAGGGTTAAGCAGTCTCCTTCTTCCTTAATTCTTTCTTCTAAAAGCTTATTACTGAACAGAAAAGGAGAGAGAAGAACTGGATACACGTAATGACGTATAAAAAGTCCAATACACAGAATTCAGCATTTGCTCAAGCAGGATTCATCGTACTTGAACAAGTCCATATGGGCTCCACCCAAATGTGAAGGGTGTGGGGGGAAGGAAGAGAAGAGAAATGGACTTATGAAACACTAAACTGATACCACTGTAGTGCCTGGAGTATCACGACAGACCACAAACAGATCAGACCACAAACAGGTCAGACCACAAACAGGACAGACCACACAAACAGGACAGACCACAAACAGGTCAGACCACAAACAGGTCAGTCTGTAATAGTGCAGGCTGGGACCGAACTGGAGACATCAGGTCTGGTGTCCATGGCTCCACCAACACAGCCAGCCTTTTTTTCTTTTTCTTTTATTGTTGTTTAAAGCCCAGCTGTCTGCGCAGAGCCATATCAGGGCTATAACCGCTTCAAAACACACAAAACTTCACATAATCTAAGGGCATGCCCCCGGCGTAGGACCATTCCGTCCGATTTATCGCACAGGGGAGATTTAAAAAACACACCTGAATACAAATATAAGCATACATAAGGACACCAAAACATATACAAAAACAGGCATAAATTACCTAAAATTGCTTCCGCATATCTCACCTCCTTAGAGCCAAAAATGCACTTAATACATGTACCCAATTATCAATCCAAAGAAAAAGTATGTAAGACTTTATCAAAAAAATACAGGTGAATGGACCATTAAGGCAGAAAATAAGTAGAAATGACAGAAAGCAAAGCAACAAGGCAGAAACAAAGAGAGTGACAGAAAAGAGGAAATGTCTAGCACAGAATATCAAGAAGGTGGGGATACTATTTATACTGAAAGAGCCCCCGGCAACCCAACGGGTGTACACAGCCAGCCAGTGATTCTTATTTTTATTAATAATGAACAAAAAAGAAAAAACGGTGGAAAAAAGATAACTGAGGCTCTCCTGAGTAATAAACCCTTGACTCCTGTGTTATCAGCATAATGATATAACCAACTGAGTGACCCCTGTGTTATCAGCATAATGATATAACCAACTGAGTGACCCCTGTGTTATCAGCATAATGCTGTAATCAACTGAGTGACCCCTGTGTTATCAGTATAATGCTGTAACCAACTGAGTGACCCTTGTGTTATCATCATGATGCTGTAACCAACTGAGTGACCCCTGTGTTATCACTATAATGCTGTAACCAACTGAGTGACCCCTGTGTTATCACTATAATGCTGTAACCAACTGAGTGACCCTTGTGTTATCACTATAATGCTGTAACCAACTGAGTGACCCTTGTGTTATCACTATAATGCTGTAACCAACTGAGTGACCCCTGTGTTATCAGCATAATGATATAACCAACTGAGTGACCCCTGTGTTATCAGTATAATGCTGTAACCAACTGAGTGACCCCTGTTATCGGCATAATGATATAACCAACCGAGTGACCCCTGTGTTATCACTATAATGCTGTAACCAACTGAGTGACCCCTGTGTTATCACTATAATGCTGTAACCAACTGAGTGACCCTGTGTTTATCACTATAATGCTGTAACCAACTGAGTGACCCTTGTGTTATCACTATAATGCTGTAATCAACTGAGTGACCCCTGTGTTATCACTATAATGCTGTAACCAACTGAGTGACCCCTGTGTTATCACTATAATGCTGTAACCAACTGAGTGACCCTGTGTTATCACTATAATGCTGTAACCAACTGAGTGACCCCTGTGTTATCAGTATAATGCTGTAACCAACTGAGTGACCCCTGTGTTATCATCATGATGCTGTAACCAACTGAGTGACCCTGTGTTATCACTATAATGCTGTAACCAACTGAGTGACCCCTGTGTTATCACTATAATGCTGTAACCAACTGAGTGACCCCTGTGTTATCAGCATAATGATGTAACCAACTGAGTGACCCCTGTGTTATCATCATGATGTTGTAACTGAGTGACCCCTGTGTTATCAGTGTGATGCTGTAACCAACTGAGTGACCCCTGTGTTATCACTATAATGCTGTAACCAACTGAGTGACCCTGTGTTATCAGTATGATGCTGTAACAAACTGAGTGACCCCTGTGTTATCAGTATAATGCTGTAACCAACTGAGTGACCCTATGTTATCATCATGATGCTGTAACCAATTGAGTGACCCCTGTGTTATCATCATGATGCTGTAACCAATTGAGTGACCCCTGTGTTATCATCATGATGCTATAACCAACTGAGTGACTCCTGTGTTATCATCATGATGCTGTAACCAATTGAGTGACCCCTGTGTTATCACCATGATGCTGTAACCAATTGAGTGACCCCTGTGTTATCATCATGATGCTGTAACCAACTGAGTGACCCCTGTGTTATCATCATGATGCTGTAACCAACTGAGTGACCCCTGTGTTATCACCATGATGCTGTAACCAACTGAGTGACCCCTGTGTTATCATCATGATGATGTGACCAACTGAGTGACCCCTGTGTTATCATCATGATGCTGTAACCAACTGAGTGACCCCTGTGTTATCAGTATAATGCTGTAACCAATGAGTGACCCCTGTGTTATCATCATGATGCTGTAACCAACTGAGTGACCCCTGTGTTATCACCATGATGCTGTAACCAACTGAGTGACCCCTGTGTTATCATCATGATGATGTGACCAACTGAGTGACCCCTGTGTTATCATCATGATGCTGTAACCAACTGAGTGACCCCTGTGTTATCAGTATAATGCTGTAACCAATGAGTGACCCTGTGTTATCATCATGATGCTGTAACCAATTGAGTGACCCTGTGTTATCATCATGATGTTGTAACCAACTGAGTGACCCCTGTGTTATCATCATGATGCTGTAACCAATTGAGTGATCCTGTGTTATCATCATGACGCTGTAACCAATGAGTGACCCCTGTGTTATCAGTATGATGCTGTAACCAACTGAGTGACCCCTGTGTTATCAGTATAGTGCTGTAACCAACTGAGTGACCCCTGTGTTATCATCATGATGCTGTAACCAACTGAGTGACCCTGTGTTATCATCATGATGCTGTAACCAATTGAGTGACCCTGTGTTATCATCATGATGCTGTAACCAACTGAGTGACCCCTGTGTTATCAGTATAGTGCTGTAACCAACTGAGTGACCCCTGTGTTATCAGTATAGTGCTATAACCAACTGAGTGACCCCTGTGTTATCACTATGATGATGTAACCAACTGAGTGACCCCTGTGTTATCATCATGATGCTGTAACCAACTGAGTGACCCTGTGTTTATCATCATGATGCTGTAACCAATTGAGTGATCCTGTGTTATCATCATGATGCTGTAACCAATTGAGTGACCCTGTGTTATCATCATGATGTTGTAACCAACTGAGTGACCCTGTGTTATCAGTATGATGCTGTAACCAACTGAGTGACCCCTGTGTTATCAGTATAATGCTGTAACCAACTGAGTGACCCCTGTGTTATCAGTGTGATGCTGTAACCAACTGAGTTACCCCTGTGTTATCAGTATGATGCTGTAACCAACTGAGTGACCCCTGTGTTATCAGTATGATGCTGTAACCAACTGAGTGACCCCTGTTATCAGTATAATGCTGTAACCAACTGAGTGACCCTGTGTTATCAGTATAATGCTGTAACCAACTGAGTGACCCCTGTGTTATCAGTATGATGCTGTAACCAACTGAGTGACCCCTGTGTTTATCAGTATAGTGCTGTAACCAACTGAGTGACCCCTGTGTTATCAGTATGATGCTGTAACCAACTGAGTGACCCCTGTGTTATCATCATGATGCTGTAACCAACTGAGTGACCCTGTGTTATCATCATGATGCTGTAACCAACTGAGTGACCCCTGTGTTATCAGTATGAATGCTGTAACCAACTGAGTGACCCTGTGTTATCATATAATGCTGTAACCAACTGAGTGACCCCTGTGTTATCACTATAATGCTGTAACCAACTGAGTGACCCTGTGTTATCATCATGATGCTGTAACCAACTGAGTGACCCCTGTGTTATCATCATGATGCTGTAACCAACTGAGTGACCCTGTGTTATCACTATAATGCTGTAACCAATGAGTGACCCCTGTGTTATCATATAATGCTGTAACCAACTGAGTGACCCCTGTGTTATCATCATAATGCTGTAACAACTGAGTGACCCCTGTGTTATCACTATAATGCTGTAACCAACTGAGTGACCCCTGTGTTATCACTATAATGCTGTAACCAACTGAGTGACCCCTGTGTTATCACTGATGCTGTAACCAACTGAGTGACCCTGTGTTATCACTATAATGCTGTAACCAACTGAGTGACCCCTGTGTTATCATCATGATGCTGTAACCAACTGAGTGACCCCTGTGTTATCATCATGATGCTGTAACCAACTGAGTGACCCCTGTGTTATCATCATGATGCTGTAACCAACTGAGTGACCCCTGTGTTATCACTATAATGCTGTAACCAACTGAGTGACCCCTGTGTTATCATCATGATGCTGTAACCAACTGAGTGACCCCTGTGTTATCATCATGATGCTGTAACCAATGAGTGACCCCTGTGTTATCATCATGATGCTGTAACCAACTGAGTGACCCCTGTGTTATCATCATGATGCTGTAACCAATGAGTGACCCCTGTGTTATCAGTATGATGCTGTAACCAACTGAGTGACCCCTGTGTTATCATATATGCTGTAACCAACTGAGTGACCCCTGTGTTATCAGTATAATGCTGTAACCAACTGAGTGACCCCTGTGTTATCATCATAATGCTGTAACCAACTGAGTGACCCTGTGTTATCATCATGATGCTGTAACCAACTGAGTGACCCCTGTGTTATCATATGATGCTGTAACCAACTGAGTGACCCCTGTGTTATCATCATGATGCTGTAACCAACTGAGTGACCCCTGTGTTATCATTGATGCTGTAACCAACTGATGACCCTGTGTTATCATGTATGCTGTAACCAACTGAGTGACCCCTGTGTTATCATCATGATGCTGTAACCAACTGAGTGACCCCTGTGTTATCATATGATGCTATAAAGCAAATAGGAACCAGTCAAATGACACTTGAAGCTAGTCAAAGAGACCACTTGGAAGTCAAAAGACTAGCGAACCAAGTAAAAGACCCGTGGAACACTCAAAGACCATAGAACCGGTCAAAAGACCAGTAGGAACACAGTCAAGACCACTGTGATCAATCAAAGACCATAGCTAGTCAAAATGACCCTGTGACAAGTCAAAAGAACCAGTAGGAACCAGTCAAAGACCAGTAGGAACAAGTAAAAAGACCCTAGGATACAAGTCAAAAGACAGTAGGAACAAGTCAAACAGCAGTGACACATGGTCAAAGACTGTAGTGCTGAACCAACTATCAAGACACCACGATAGTGTAACAAGTCCTTGTACTCATTATGGTAACAAGTCGATGACCCGCTGGACAGTATATGCTGAAAGAGTGACCGATGTATACAAGTATTGTAACAACTGTAGTGACCGAGTTCAAAGAGTGACCGATGTATAACGGTAGACTGTACAAGTCAACAATGACCATAGTGTACAGTGATCTAAAACCAGACCGAGTGACACCGTGCTATATAGACCAGTGATCAGTATCTCAAAAACCAACTGAGTGAACTGTTCATAACAGTGTGAACAAGTAACACAACCTGAATGACCCATGTAGTTATCCAATGTGACTGTAACAACCTGAGTGAACATCACTGTGTATCACATAGCGAAAACCAACTGAAAGTGACCCTAGTGTTACATCAGCGTGATAATCATAGACGCTAGCAAAAGACAAAATAGGAACAAGTCAAAGACCGGTAGGAACAAGTCAAAAGACCAGTAGGAAACAATCAAAAGACCGTAGGAACACAGTTAAAAGACCGTAGGAACACATCAAAAGACCAGTAGGAACAAGTCAAAAGACCAGTAGGAACAAGTCAAGACCAGTAGGAACAAGTCAAAAGACCAGTAGGAACAAGTCAAAAGACCAGTAGGAACAAGTCAAAAGACCAGTAGGAACAATTCAAAAGACCGTAAGGAACAAGTCAAAAACCGTAGGAACAAGTCAAAAGATCGCTAGGAACAATCAAAAGATCAGCAGGAACAACAAAGGAAGCTCAAAGATTACCTGACAGTGTCTGAGGCCTCTCCTTCCAAGTTGCACACCACGCACATGATGTCTGGGTAGCGTCCCTTGCTCTCTTTCTTGGGGGAGGAGGTTGTCGCATTGACCTGACGCTTGGGGGACGTTTTGTCCTGAAAGCAGTGACTGATGCTATAAACGGTTATTGTACAGTGCTACGTTGACCTGACGCTTGGGGACGTTTTGTCCTGAAAGCAGTGACCGATGCTATAAACGGTTATTGTACAGTGCTATCCTCTAAACTCATGACAGCAGTGACTGATGCTATAAACCGTTATTGTACAGTGCTATCCTCTAAACTCATGACAGCAGTGACCGATGCTATAAACTGTTATTGTACAGTGCTATCCTCTAAACTCATGACAGCAGTGACTGATGCTATAAACCGTTATTGTATAGTGCTATCCTCTAAACTCATGACAGCAGTGACGGATGCTATAAACCGTTATTGTATAGTGCTATCCTCTAAACTCATGACAGCAGTGACTGATGCTATAAACGGTTATTGTACAGTGCTATCCTCTAAACTCATGACAGCAGTGACTGATGCTATAAACCGTTATTGTACAGTGCTATCCTCTAAACTCATGACAGCAGTGACTGATGCTATAAACCGTTATTGTACAGTGCTATCCTCTAAACTCATGACAGCAGTGACCGATGCTATAAACCGTTATTGTACAGTGCTATCCTCTAAACTCATGACAGCAGTGACTGATGCTATAAACCGTTATTGTACAGTGCTATCCTCTAAACTCATGACAGCAGTGACTGATGCTATAAACGGTTATTGTACAGTGCTATCCTCTTAACTCATTTGACTCACTGCACATTACACATAATCAGACTTTTCAGTGGAACATGGAGTACTCAAGCTGTTAAACAAGTTGACCACATTCCACCAGGTTGTTGTACAATCCGCATCTTTGGTGGACGCGCATGCCGGATGTCTGTGAGTGCTCTCCCTTCGCCTAGCAGGCTGATCGCTGAGCTCTCCATATTTTTGTCTAATTTTCTCAAAGTTTATCTTATTGTGTATGTAATTGTGAACATTTTTTATCACCTTGTGCCTTTCCTGCGAAATGTAAAGCGCTGGTGAGCATGTTTTTATATGGAATATGCGCTATACAAATAAACATTATTATTATTATTATTATGTCTCCATATCCAGCCAATGACATGATTAGTACCTTCCTTCCACGTGCATATTTGATATTCTGTATCTGTATATTTGATATTCTGTATCTGTATATTTGATATTCTGTATCTGTATATTTGATATTCTGTATCTGTATACCCATAAAGGGGGTTTAGGCATTGGCAGATCTATGTGCAAGTTCATCAGGGATATCGAAACAATGTTCCCCCTTAATCCACCAGGCAAACGAAGTACCCTTAACTATGGGCAGGAGCTGGCAGGGGCAGAAAACTTCCACAATGATTCTGATAGAACAAAGAGGATTTTGTGTACAGAGAGTATGACAAAGTGAAGTCTGCTGCTTTCTACCATTGTCACATCAATTATGTTAGTGTGGTCTTACCTAGAACCCTTACCCAATGGGAAGATCTCAGGTTCAATCCTAGCTGGGTACTTTCCACCCAGTGGGCAAAAGGGTGGAGATTTCTCCCGTCTCCCATATCAACATGGATGCAGACCAATTGGCACTTACACACCATTCATACATATCATCATCATCATCATCATCATCATCATCATCATCATCAGGTGCCTTGCCACATGGCGTTGGCGATTATGGACTTCCATCTGTCTCTATCTCTTGTGCCTCAAGCATCTCTTCCACCCTCCTTGTCCCCAGCCACTCTGCAAGTCTGTCTAGTATCTTCTCCCTGGGTGTACCCGGTGCTCTCTTTCCCTCCAGCTTTCCCGTTGTGACCAGGTGCTCCAATTCCCCTTTCCTCATAAAATGGCCTATGAATGTTGTCTGCCTTTTCCTAATCTTCCTTATGAATGATCTACTTGTGTCTGCCTCCATCAAGACTGTCTCGTTTGTTTTCTTTGCTGTCCATGGAACTCTCAACATTCTTCTTAGAAACCACATCTCGGCTGCCTCAATCTTCTTCTGGCTTTGTGTGTTGACTGTCCACGCCTCGCAACCATACAACAGTATTGGTTCTATATAACATTCAAGAACTCTCTTCCTGATGTTAACTGATAGGCATTTGTTGGTAAGAATGCTTGTCATCTTTTTGAATGTTCATATATTCATACATATATACACGCAAAACATCAAGTATGCATGTCCTGTAAGTCATGTCAGTGTCTGGAGACTTATGGAAACAGAAAAACACCCAGCATGCATGCCCACCAAAAGGGGAGCGTGCAGACCTACAGCAATGTACTGCCTGACCAGTGTGTGCAAAATAACAGCAAATGAAAAAAATCTCTGAAAATCTAAGAGGGATCCGGGGTATGCTCACCGTAAAATTTTTTTGAACATAGATGCAAAATAGTGCAATCTACCACCATCTGGCATGCCTTTGGGCTTGTTTATTATCATTTGTACTGAAGTAAATAATTTATAAACACCGGTGTCAGATTTCAAGAAAAATAATTTGATGTACGTTTTTTCTTATGTATGCTCCAACAACCATTAAGTCACAAACTAGACTAACGTCTTCGTGGTTCTTTGCAGTTTTCTGCCTCATCTGCTGCTGCTTCGGATTTATCCCCCTTCTCAAAGTTTTGTCATCTGCTACAAGGGATCAATAGTCTGACAAATGGCCTATGATTACACAGATGGAAAAAAAAAGTCATTCGAATCTTTTTTTCAGAAAGCACATTTTTTTCTCAAAAGCAGTGTGTGGATTTTCTCGGATTTCTATGAAAATTTGGAAAATTGGGAGCCCTGATATACGCATCTGAGGAAATAAAACACTAAAATGAACAAAAATGGTAATGTTTTATTTATAGTTGGACTTCAGAATAGTGGTACACAGTCGTTCCTAAACACTTCGGAAAACAAAAAGCATTGGGAAAAACAGCATGCATATGTACCTGACAGAAACACCAGAATGCCTAAAAAAAAATGTAATCAAATTTTCTTTAATACTTACAGTGCAGTACTGCGATGCATGTCTCACCTCAGCACTAAGGCAAACAAAACAAGCAAGCAAAATGAACAGCTATAAAGGGGAACAACTGACATTAACTGATGCTCACCACTGTTGGTACCTCACTCTTCTTTGATTCCTCTTTCTTTTTGGGCTTGTTGGGGGACACTGTAGACACGGCATGGGAGGTCATCACTGTTTCAATTCTTGGAGGGGGAACTGGTTTCTTCTTGCTCTTGGGTTTGCTTGTCAACTTCTGTGTATCCAACAAATAGTCGTCATCATCATCATCACCATCATCATCGTCATCGTCATCATCATCATCATCGTTATCACCACCACCACCACCATAATCATCATCATCATTATCATCATCGTCGTCGTCGTTGTTGTTGTCGTCGTCATCATCATCATCACCATCATCATCATCACCATCACCATCATCATCATCATTTGTTTAACTGTTTTAAAAAAAAAACAGAATTCAAGCTAACATGAGACTTCAACTTACACTTCAAGATGGGTAACAGTTCACATTACACTGGTCACCAGCCTCCTTATTTCATCAAGTAAGATATTCAGCCATTCCCTACCTTTAGATTATTATGGTATGATCAAGTGTGTGTGTGTGTGTGTGTGTGTGTGTGTGAGAGAGTAGATGTGGGTGTAGCGTGCGTGTGTGTGTATGTGTGTGTTGTGTGTGTGTGTGTGTGTGTGTGTGTGTGTGTGTGTGTGTGTGTGTGTGTGTGTGTGTGTGTGTGTGTGTGTGTGTGTGTGTGTGTGTGTGTGCGCGCGCGCACGCACGAATGGATGTGGGTGTTGGGTTAGGTGGTGGTGTGGGTTAACTGAGAGTGTGGTTGGGGTGGAAGGCTGCTGGGTGGGTGCTTAATTAACAAGTGAGACAAACTTTCCTAGTCTATATAGAAATCCTCATCATTTTGACGACATAAACAGTAGATAGTTAACAAGAGGCAACATGCTTTATGCCACCCTATTAATGCTCTGAATTCAAATATTCTGCAATATGAATATTACGCATTTCATGTTCTGTCCCTAAATATTCTTTAAAATGAATAATTCCAATGTATACTCAAAGACATTGACTTACATACAGAGAATCATGCAATTCATGCTTTGAATTTAAGTATTCTTCAATATGAATACTTCCAATACATAATCAAAGACACTGATTTACACACACAAAAAAAACAAAAAAAAAACAAAAAATCATGCGTTTCATACACTATTAATCTAAAAAACCTTTAATATGACTGTTTTTACTATGTGCTAAAAGACATCCGATGACTATAGAGCCTCAAGCACTGTAGTTCACCTTTCTTGTTTCCAAGGTCTGCAGCTGCATGTTTCGGTACTTGACGGGTTCTTTGATGTTCTCCCTTAGACGCCGCGGTTCATCCATCAGCTTCACTCCCATGCTGCCTTCTGAATCGTCTGTGGTGGTGGTGACACACTGGGAACATTGCCTGTCACATAGTCACACTGTCGTTAGCAGAATCATGTTCTTTTGTACAGTCACCAGTGTAAACATAACAACTAACCACTCTCACACATGTGTACAATTATACACAAGTAAACATAACAACTAACCACTCTCACACATGTACACAATTATACACAATAGTCACCAGTGTTAACATAACAACTAACCACTCTCACACATGTACACAATTATACACAATAGTCACCAGTTTTAACATAACAACTAACCACTCTCACACATGTATACAATTATACACAATAGTCACCAGTGTTAACATAACAACTAACCACTCCCACACATGTATACAATTATACACAATAGTCACCAGTGTTAACATAACAACTGACCACTCTCACACATATATACAATTATACACAATAGTCACCAGTGTTAACATAACAACTGACCACTCTCACACATGTATACAATTATACACAATAGTCACCAGTGTTAACATAACAACTAACCACTCTCACACATGTGTACAATTATACACAATAGTCACCAGTGTTAACATAACAACTAACCACTCTCACACATGTGTACAATTATACACAATAGTCACCAGTGTTAACATAACAACCACTCTCACACATGTGTACAATTATACACAATAGTCACCAGTGTTAACATAACAACTAACCACTCTCACACATGTATACAATTATACACAATAGTCACCAGTGTTAACATAACAACTAACCACTCTCACACATGTGTACAATTATACACAAGTAAACATAACAACTAACCACTCTCACACATTTGTACAATTATACACAATAGTCACCAGTGTAAATATAACAACTAACCACTCTCACACATGTATACAATTATACACAACCAGTGTAAACATAACAACTAACCACTCTCACACATGTATACAATTATACACAACCAGTGTTAACATAACAACTAACCACTCTCACACATGTATACAATTATACACAACCAGTGTAAACATAACTAACCACTCTCACACATGTATACAATTATACACAACCAGTGTAAACATAACAACTAACCACTCTCACACATGTATACAATTATACACAAGTAAACATAACAACTAACCACTCTCACACATGTATACAATTATACACAATCATCCAAGCACAAGGCCGCAGGTAACTCTCACAAGTTTGGTGTCTGCAGTTTCTTCAAGACGGACACATCCCACTGGGACAAATCCACATGCTCTCCACCCACATCTCCCAGCAGTTCTCTGGCAGACCCCTTGTGCCAGCGCAAAAACCTATGCACAGGCAAGGTCTTGAAATGGGAAGAGGGAGATGGGGAGGAATGTTTCCCACACTGGCACCATCAGTATGACTGGAGCGTTCAGGTGGGCAGTGAATGAGCATACCAGGCCACGTTAACCCTTTGACTCCCTCACCCTATCCACCAGCTTCCTGCTTTGTCAACCATGCTAGCAAAGCAGAACCATAACCCTTTGACTCCCACACCCTGTCCACCAGCTTCCTGCATTGTCGACAATGCTAGCAAAGCAGAACCATAACCCTTTGACTCCCACACCCTGTCCACCAGCTTCCTGCTTGTCAACCATGCTAGCGAAGCAGAACCATAACCCTTTGACTCCCTCACCCTGTCCACCAGCATCCTGCATTGTCGACAATGCTAGCGAAGCAGAACCATAACCCTTTGACTCCCTCACTCTGTCCACCAGCTTCCTGCATTGTCAACCATGCTAGCGAAGCAGAACCATAACCCTTTGACTCCCTCACCCTGTCCACCAGCTTCCTGCATTGTCAACCATGCTAGCGAAGCAGAACCATAACCCTTTGACTCCCTCACCCTGTCCATCAGCTTCCTGCATTGTCAACCATGCTAGCGAAGCAGAACCATAACCCTGATTGCCTCACCCTGTCCACCAGCATCCTGCATTGTCAACCATGCTAGCGAAGCAGAACCATAACCCTTTGACTCCCTCACCCTGTCCACCAGCTTCCTGCATTGTCAACCATGCTAGCGAAGCAGAACCATAACCCTTTGACTCCCTCACCCTGACCACCAGCTTCCTGCATTGTCAACCATGCTAGCGAAGCAGAACCATAACCCTTTGACTCCCTCACCCTGTCCACCAGCATCCTGCATTGTCAATCATGTTAGCAAAGCAGAACCATAACCCTTTGACTCCCTCACCCTGTCCACCAGCTTCCTGCATTGTCAACCATGTTAGCGAAGCAGAACCATAACCCTGATTCCCTCACCCTGTCCACCAGCTTCCTGCTTTGTCAACCATGCTAGCGAAGCAGAACCATAACCCTTTGACTCCCTCACCCTGTCCACCAGCTTCCTGCTTTGTCAACCATGCTAGCGAAGCAGAACCATAACCCTTTGACTCCCTCACCCTGTCCACCAGCTTCCTGCATTGTCAACAATGCTAGCAAGGCAGAACCATAACTCTGATTCCCTCACCCTGTCTACCAGCTTCCTGCAGTTGGTGGAAAGGCTGCGAGAGTCAAACTGTTTGAGAGTCAAATACAAAACGGCCGTTATCAAGATGGTGCTGTTATCAACATGATGCTGTTATCAACAGGCCTCAAAATAAAAAGAAAGAACTGTAACTTGATACCAAATGGTCACCAGTCTTATTTCACATCTAGACTATTCAAGTCACTTTTTGCCTTTAGTTTACTGTTAACTGGGTGTTTCCGCATCATAATCAATAGTATTTCAGGTTCTGTAATCAAATAAGTAATCAAAATTCAAAACTTCCTGTAAAATTAACAACATAGAAATAATACCAACCTGCATGACATAAGACAAAAAATAATGACACAGAAATATATATAAAAACATTCATTGTTCTCGTATAGCACTAATTTCCACATTTTGGACTGGCTCTACATTTGCATATATGTAATTGATGCTAGACACATGTATGTAACTGATGCTAATCCATATTACAAAAGACAACTATCACGCAGTTACAACACTCACAACATTTTTATATGCATAATGTAAAATGAAATGCAAAGTACTTAATACATTCCAAAGTTTATCCTGAAATCCACAAGTACAGACATCACCGATAAATGTCATAGAAATGAAAAGTAAACGAAACAATGTCATCCACAGTTAGTTTTCAAAAACATAAGTATACAATAGTACCACCTGCCACAACACCACACAACATTCTTTTACTCTCTCGCTACGAGCGTCGGGATTTCCCGACCATGTCTCAACAATGCTTGTCTACGAGCGTCGGAGAAATCCGACTTGAGTTTTGAAAATTCGCGGGGCTTTCAGTAGTTCTGTTAACCGAAACTAATAACCAGAAATAGATTGTCCGGTCATTCTTAGCCACCTTTCAGGCCACGAGTTCACTGTACTAAGCAAATGGTGAGTGGTCAGTGCAAAGTTCATGACCCACTATCTCCACAGTGAAGTAGACGACGGAAAAGCAAATGGCTGACGATCTCTTCCTTCAGTGCACATGGAGTGTGTGCGCATTGGATTGTATCAAATTTCATTCAAAATGTGACTGCAGGAACTGATTTACTGACCTGAATGTGGATTTTGTAAGGCATTTTTCACATGAAAATTTCTCTAATTTTACTTGTACCATTACTCTGCAACCATGAGGGTTAGACAGTTGAAATTTCAGCATGTTGTACACCAATCTTTGAATATATGACCCACCAAATTTCAAAACTCTCTGTTTTCATTTATTTGTATGAGAATTTTTCTCATGACCTATACAAATGGCGCGTATCAGGGGAAAGGGAAGGGGCATAATCGTACGTAGCGAGTGAGTTAAGCACGTTGTTTTGCCCACACTGTGCAGGCAGTACACTTCTGCACAGTCTGCATACTCCATTTTCAGTGTGCATACATACAAGGTGTTTTACGCTGCTATAAGCCACTGGACAATGACATGACTTACAGAATCTTCTTTTTTGCATATTTGATGTTCTGTGACATTTTTACATGAAAGGGGTTTAGGCATTACACATCAGTACACATGTGACCTGGAAGATAGGAAAATCTCCACCTTGTAGCCATCAGGTAAAGGTACCTAAGCAAGACCTAAAAGCCCAGAACTTTCACTTTGTCTATCATGTCTGTCAAGACTGATTTTTGTATTATGTTTCCCTTAAGAACCTTCAGTTAAAAAGACAATAAGAAAGTTTGTATGTGGTCCCATGGCCAAAGTACAGCAATCTTCATGGCATGTTAGGAGAACAACACAAACAAAAACACCAAACACACGCACACACTTCCCTCCACCCCCCAAACACATTTCATCATGAAAACATGCACAATTCCTGTCTGTGACCTGTGGTCAGCACACAAGACAATCAACTGGAAGGCTGTGTATTCAAATCACATCAGTCCTGTCAGTGACCTGTGGTCAGCATACAAGACAATCAACTGGAAGGCTGTGTATTCTGTGTATTCAAATCACATCAGTCCTGTCAGTGACCTGTGGTCAGCACACAAGACAATCAACTGGAAGGCTGTGTATTCAAATCACATCAGTCCTGTCAGTGACCTGTGGTCAGCACACAAGACAATCAACTGGAAGGCTGTGTATTCAAATCACTTCAGTCCTGTCATAATCACTGTGGTTTTCTCACACCCCAACCAGTTCTCACAGCTGAGTGTGCTACGGGTTCATTGAGAAGTCTGGAACCACACAGTCAAGTTTCATCTACTTCACAACACTGACAGTGTTGCTCAAATCTCCTGACCACTACTGCGGGTCTCAGACCAGGCTGACACCAGGGTATACTGTATCAGTAAGTGTGGAGTACACCCCTGTCATGCAGTCTCAAAGTAAAATGGAACTCCACAGTATCATGACTACCATCCCCATCATCACCATCTTAATCATCATCGTGTGCCCTGCCACATAGTGCTGGCGATCATGGCCCTCCATATGAATCTATCTTTTGTCGTTGCAAGTACATCTCCCATCCTTTCAGTCTTCATCCACTCCGCAAATCTCTCCAATAAGTTTCTCCCCTGGGTCTACCTGGTGCTCTTTTTCCCTCCAGCTTTTCTGTTGTTACAGTGCTCAATTTCCTTGCCTCATAAACTGTCCTATAATGTTGCTGGTCTTTTGCCAATCTTCTTCATTAATTGTTTTTTTTGGTGTGTTTGCCTCTTATCAGGCTAAACCTTGTTCTGACTTTGTGTGTTTGCCTCTTATCAGGCTAAACCTTGTTCTGACTTTGTGTGTATTGACTGTCATGTTCACAAATACACAGTACTGAACTTCTTTTTCCTGATGTTAATAGATAGACATTTGTTGATAACTGATGTTAATAGATAGACATTTGTTGATAACTGATGTTAATATAACATTTGTTGATAACTGATGTTAATATAGACATTTGTTGATAACTGATGTTAACAGATAGATATTTGTTGATAACTGATGTTAATAGATAGACATTTGTTGATAACTGATGTTAATAGATAGACATTTGTTGATAACTGATGTTAATAGATAGACATTTGTTGATAACTGATGTTAATATAGACATTTGTTGATAACTGATTTAATAGATAGACATTTGTTGATAACTGATGTTAATATAGACATTTGTTGATAACTGATGTTAATAGATAGACATTTGTTGATAACTGATGTTAATAGATAGACATTTGTTGATAACTGATGTTAATAGATAGACACTTGTTGATAAGATCGCTATTTATTTTCTTGAATGCTGTTTCAGCTTGGCCAATTCTACTGGCACTTCTATTGTGCATTTGCCATCTGGTGAGATGATTGTTCCAGATATTTAAACTTAACAACTTGTCTCAAAGCTGTGCCACTTGCAGAGGTCATTTGTCTTTTACTGATTACCATAGGATAGGCGCTCAAATGAAAGCATACTGAATGAGTTGGGTACTACACGCAAGCTTCTAGTACTCATACAACGGAGGAAACTGAAATATGTTGGACACGCAATCCGTAATGAGAGAACAGACTTGATGTCCACTGTCCTCCAAGGTAAAGTGGAAGGAAAGAGAAACAGAGGACGGCCACCTGCATCACTTGCTAGAAACATCACAAACATCAGTGGCAAGAAACTCCAGGAGGTGGTCAGACTTAGCCAAGATCGAGAGTGCTGGAGGCAACTTGTGAGGACATCATGTGCAGCGGCCAACACTGTTCCCGGTGACGCCGACAGGTGAGACAGGTGAGAGATTACCATGACTTCAGTCTTCTTGCTATTTAGCTCCAGCCCTTTATTTCTGCTTTTTATCTCTATTATATTCACAAGATGTTGTAGGTCTTTTCCATTTTCTGCAATGAAAACAGTGTTATCTGCATAACAAAGATTGTTTAGCTTTTTTCCTCCAACCTTTATCCCGGAGCATTCTTCTAGGTTTCTCATGATGAATTTGGTCACAGTAGCTTAATGACGATCAGGCGTCACCTGCGCAGCGTGACATCCCCTACCGGATGAAGGTGCTCCATTGGAACCTCACTTTTGGCTGTTTAGGTATTAGGAATCAGGAATAGGTGCAATGAAGCTAAGGAAGCTTGGCTGGGAACAAAGTGCAAAGAAATAGAAGACTGATACAAAACAGATCTTCCAAGTATTACAGAAACATTGAAGAAATTGCCCACTGGAAAAAGACATGCACATCAACTGGTTGCTTTAAATCAAAAGATGGTACGCTTATCATGGAAAAAGACAAAATATTAGATAGATAGGAAGAGTACATCAAACACCTTTTTAACGATGACACAAACAAAGAACACATTATAAGAAAGAATGTTGAAGGACCACCTATAATGAAATCAAGTTGAATAAGGATTTACATTCACGCTTTGGTAATAATACCAAGGCTTTTGATCAGGTAAGACATGAAGAAATGATCAACCAACTAGAAAGGCTCAATACTGATGGAAAAGTTCTTAGAATAATCAGAAATATCTATTGAAAACAAACAGCAGCGATGAGAATAGAAAATGAAATAAGTTCTTTCCAAAATATCAAAAGAGGGGTCGGGCAGGGTTGTGTTCTGTCACCAGATTTGTTTTCACTTTACAGCAAAAACATCATGAGAAAACTAGAAGAATGCCCTGGAATAAAGGATGGAAGGGACCTACAAAACCTTGTGAATATAATTGAAATAGAAAGCAAAAATAAAGGGTTGGAGCTAAATAGCAAGAAGACTGAAGTCATGGTAACTGGTAAAAAACATGAAATCCCCTCATGCAAATCAACAGGAAACGGCACAACTTTGAGACAAGTTGATTGATAAGTTTAAAAACCTGGGAATGGTCATCTCACCAGAAGGCAGATGCACATCAGAAATAGCCAGCAGAATTGGCCAAGCCAAAACAGCATTCAAGAAGATGAAAAGCATTCTTACCAACAAATGCCTATCAATTAACATCAGGAAGAGAGTTCTTGAATATAACATAGAACCGATAATGTTATACAGTTGTGAGGCGTGGACAGTCAACACACAAAGCCAGAACAAGATTGAGACAGCCGAAATGTGTTTTCCAAAAAGAATGCTGAGAGTTCCACGGACAACAAAGAAAACAAACGAGACAGTCTTGATGGAGGCAGACACAAAAAGATCATTGATAAAGAAGATTAGGAAAAGACAAGCAACATTTATAGGCCATTTTATGAGGAAAGGGGAACTAGAGCACTTGGTCACAAAAACTGGAAGGAGAGAGAACACCAGGCAGACCCAGGAGAAAATATTGGACAATGCAGGGTGGCTAAGGACGGAGAGGGTGGGAGATGTACTTGCAGCAACAAAGGATAGATTCATATGGAGGGCCATGATCACCAACACCACGCAGCAGGGCACATGATGATGATGATAATGAGGTATTGGCTGGCCATGATTTTCTGTGGATGATGCGATGGTCCTTTCCATCATCATCATCACATCATTGTGAAAAAGTGTCCCAGCTTTTGGCAAGAACATGGTGTAGAAAAATGGGACAGAAAATAAACAAACAACACACATACATTTCTGTGAGCATCTTACCAGCCAAACAGTTTGGACTTTTTAGGCATGCGCGTGAGTGGGGGGTCAAGACAGCCCAAATGAAAATGATGGCAACAGCTGTCACACTTGGCCAGGAGATGCTGGTCTGTTGTCTGCAGGCAAATGCCACACCTGACACACACAGAGTAAAAGAAATCACCACCACCACCACCGCCACCACTACCACCACCACCACCACCACCATCACCATCATCATCATCATCATTATCATCATCATCATTATCATTACCACTATCATTACCATTGTTAGTACATCCATTTAGTTTTGTTTTACAATACTATGATGTATATATATATATATACACACAATGAACAAATCTTCATCATTATCATCATTATTACCATAATCATTATCATTATTATCATTCTTCTGTACAACCATTTGTTTTGTTCTATCACACTACATCACAGTACACAATGAAAATTTCATCATCATCATCATCATCATCATCATCATCATCATCATCATCATCATCATCATCATCATCATCACTGTTATTCTCATTACTTTCATTGCAATTATCTACCTTCATTTTATCATTTTACCATGCTACAATTATCACAATACACACAGTAAACCCCCAATCCCAAACACACACACACACATACACACACACACACTCATACACACACAAGCGTGCATGCACACACACAAACACATGCGTGCACCACACACACACAAACACACAGTGACACACACACACACATACACACACAAACACACACACACACACACACACGCACGCACGCACGCACGCACGCACGCACGCACGCACGCACGCACGCACGCACACACACACACACACACACACACACACGCACACACACATGCACACACGCACACGCACACACACACACATACACACACACTAAACTCACTTATGAATGAGGGAAGTTGGAGAACACACTGTCTCTTTCTTCGAAGGAGAACGCTGACGCTTTCTGGGACGAAACATCTCTGGGATCGTCACAGACTGAAAACACACCATGGCATCAGACGAATGTCCATGGACATCTTCAACACGATTCTCTGCGTAACACTCTCCAGTCACAAAGTCACACCATTTCAATCCAAAATTAATAACAATGTCTTTTCTGATTTTCAGAAACATAGGTAACATTAAACACAGGGAATTCGTTTTGTATGTTAGACTGTAATGAATCACATAATGTGTATTATGTAACTATCGATGTAAAAATGAAATAAAAAGAAATTTTGATAATGATAAACTATCCTTGTATAACAACATGCTCCAGACTTGTATGGACTCCTTGCACATTACACATTCACAAGACAAACACTGCGACACACATAAACAACTCACACATTAACATACACATACATCAGAATACACAAATTCATGCACAGACACAAATAAATACTATACACTAAAACATCTAACCATACATACATCGCCAGATCATAAATCACCAAGATGTTATTCAAAACAACTACTTTATCAATCAATTTAAACTTTTAACTATCACCGGGTCTTAAATAGCCAAGACATTATTCAGAACAACTACTTCATCAATCAATTTAAACTTTTAATAATCAAATGCTGAACTATGCAAACCCAGACCTTAACCAAGTGAAACTATGCACTATAGTGGAAAAAGGGACATAATCTGGTCAAGAGGTAAATACACCACTGAGAAATCCCTGCCAACACGGCGGGCCTCGATAGCTCAGTTGGTTTGAGCGTCGGATTCACATGCTAATGGTTGTGGGTTCGAATCCCGGGTGCGCTATATTAAAACTGGCCTTCTTACTGTCCCATCTTAACATCATTGTTGTTCTGGTGGTGTCAGTATAGGATTAGATACCCGCACTCCCTTCCCCCACTTCCCCGGGATGGTTATCCCCGTCGACCATATCACCTGAGGGGGTGTCGACGTAAAAACTGAACCAAATCAATCAACAACAAAAAACCTGCCAACACATGTTTTCTGCAATTATGACCTTGAAGTGGACTGAGTGCAATGAAACTCGTATGAGTAATTTTTTTTATCACGGCACACATTTGCATCAAATCGGTTTAAAATCCACCTTTAAGTATGAAAATCCATCCTCAAATAGCCAAACATCTTAAAATAAACATCATCCTTTTTTTAAAACACACCGACTCCTGTATCTTTTCCACCAGCATCATGCATTGTCAACCATGCTAGCAAACACTTAACCTTTTGGCTCCCTCATCCTATCCACCAGCTTCATGCAGGAAGCTGGTGGATAAGGTGAGGGAGTCCGAGGAAGCTGGTGAACACGGTGATTGAGGAAGTCAAGGGGCAAAGTTTTTGCAATTGGTGGATAGGATGTGGCAGTGAAAGTGTTTACTACCCTGGTTCAAATACCCGACCAGTTCAAATATTGGACCAGTTCAAATACCAGACCAGTTCAAATATTGGACCAGTTCAAATACCAGACCAGTTCAAATACCAGACCAGTTCAAATATTGGACCAGTTCAAATACCCGACCAGTTTCAAATATTGGACCAGTTCAAATACCAGACCAGTTCAAATATTGGACCAGTTCAAATACCCGACCAGTTCAAATACCCGACCAGTTCAAATACCTGACCAGTTCAAATACCCGACCAGTTCAAATACTAGACCAGTTCAAATACTGACCAGTTCAAATACCTGACCAGTTCAAATACCCGACCAGTTCAAATACTAGACCAGTTCAAATACTGGACCAGTTCAAATACCTGACCAGTCAAATACCTGACCAGTTCAAATACTAGACCAGTTCAAATACTGGACCAGTTCAAATACTGGACCAGTTCAAATACTGGATCAGTTCAAATAGTGACCAGTCAAATATCTGACCAGGTCAAATACCTGACCAGTTCAAATACCAGACCAGTTCAAATACCAGACCAGTTCAAATACCAGACCAGTTCAGACCATAGCTGAGTGTTTGTGACTAGTTACTGACTCTTAACCCTTTCACTCCAGCACCCTATCCACCAGCATCCTGTATTGCCAACCATGCTAGCAAAGTAAAAACTTAACAGGAAGCTGGTGGAAAGGGTGAGGGAATCAAAGGGTTAAGTTTTTGCAGTTGGTAGATAGGGTGTGGGAGACAAAGGGTTAACAAAAGGAACTTTGAAACACAATTGAGTAAAACTGACGCTGGACCTTCTCCAATCACATGGTATTAATGGCATCAGTGCCTATGGAATTGTGACCTGCTCTGACAAAAGGTACAATAAGTCTCAGTTTAGGCATTTTTAGGTTTTGGTATCACTATAAAGTTTAGAATCTCAGCTTTCAAATGGTACTAAAGTTGAGTTTCAGGCTACAAAAACAAAAAGGTTATGGGCTTTCAAGGATGAGAGGGGTCAAGTCAGCCGTTTTGAGAAAAAACTGTTGAAGAGAATAGGCCTGAATTGAAAGGGTATGGTCAGAAACTCCTTAGCAACAAGCATTAAATATCAACCAAATCAGCTGAAATTCCATCTTCCCTTGTTTACTTAATTGTCCATCCATCCAAAACAACAAAAAGAAAAATAAATAAGAAAAGCGTACTTTAATCACCAAAATGTTACGGAACTTGTGAATATTTCAGCAGCCAGATAGTAGCACTTACCACACATTAAAACACACAAAAATGATACTTATCGATTGAATTTTGACCTTATTGTGTTAGGTCATCGTGTAAAAGTGGTTATAGAGCATGAAAATGCAGAAAACTCAAAATTGACTTATTGTCCCTGTTCAGAGTTTTCAGCCCACAGCAGCAGAAGGCCTCGCCCGACTTATTGTACCTTTTATTACAAGTACAGAGATGTTATCTTGAGAAACTGAAAAGAAACTGGGTGAAACTCCATCAACACATAGCTGAGATATCTTTGCTGACACATTTTCATCACAAACACAGATATATCCCTGTACATCCCAAATACACACAGAGACAAACAGCAGTAGTATAATTGAAAAAAAAAATTCAACAAAGAGACACTGTACCTTTCCACCAATATCGGCTAGAATGCCCCACAATTCCTCACCACAGCTGCGGATCTTCAGTCCTGCCTCTATCATGAGTTCTCTGTCCTCAGCCAGCTGCAAAGAAAACATCAAAGTCTTGACCAACATGACATCATGGCCAGGCACGGGAAAAGCAAACAGGGATTGGGGAGTACTGAAGAGTGTTGAAGTATGATTTTCCTACATGATACTTGTTTTTTTCCACCTGCTTGTACTGGGAGATATCATGGGGAGATAAAGCTGCCGTTCTGCAGTCAGAAGGGAAACCTGGCACAGAACAGCGTCATGATGTAGGTGTGGAGTGTGTCTGTCACTCCATTTAATCATCACAGCCATGTCCTCTCTTGGCTCCGAAGCCTGAACATCTGGTGTTGTTTCCTCTGTTCTGAAGCCTGAACATGTGGTGTTGTTTCCTCTGTTCTGAAGCCTGAACATGTGGTGTTGTTTCCTCTGTTCTGAAGCCTGAATATGTGGTGTTGTTTCCTCTGTTCTGAAGCCTGAACATGTGGTGTTGTTTCCTCTGTTCTGAGCCTGAACATTGTGTTGTTCCTCTTTCTGAAGCCTGAACATGTGGTGTTGTTTCCTCTGTTCTGAAGCCTGAACATGTGGTGTTGTTTCCTCTGTTCTGAAGCCTGAACATGTGGTGTTGTTTCCTCTGTTCTGAAGCCTGAACATGTGGTGTTGTTTCCTCTGTTCTGAAGCCTGAACATGTGGTGTTGTTTCCTCTGTTCTGAAGCCTGAACATGGTGTTGTTTCCTCTGTTCTGAAGCCTGAACATGTGTTGTTTCTCTGTCTAAGCCTGACATCTGTTTGTTTCCTCTGTTCTGAATCTGAACATGTGTTGTTTCCTCTGTTCCAAAGCCTGAGCATCTGTGTTGTTTCCTCTGTTCTGAAGCCTGAACTGTGTTGTTCCTTGTTCTGAAGCCGTTGTTTCCTCTGCTCTGAAGCCTGAACATGTGTGTTGTTTCCTCTGTTCTGAGGCTTGAACATGTTGTTGCTTCCTGTGTTCTGAAGCCCAAGCATCTGGTGCTGTGAGCTCGGAGAGCCTGGCTGGCTGGTTGACAGGTAATCTTGGTCAGGTAGCCATACCATATGATGTGTCACTGTGTGATGTAATGGTTCAGGTGTTGGTCAGGTAGCCATACCATATGATGTCACTGTGTGATGTAATGGTTCAGGTGTTGTCAGGTAACCATACCATATGATGTGTCACTGTGTGATGTAATGGTTCAGGTGTTGGTCAGGTAACCATACCATTGATGTCACTGTGTGATGTAATGGTTCAGGTGTTGGTCAGTAACATACCTATGACCTGTCACTGTGTGATGTAATGGTTCAGGTGTTGGTCAGGTAACCATACCATATGACCTGTCACTGTGTGATGTAATGGTTCAGGTGTTGGTCAGGTAACCATACCATATGACCTGTCACTGTGTGATGTAATGGTTCAGGTGTTGGTCAGGTAACCATACCATATGACCTGTCACTGTGTGATGTAATGGTTCAGGTGTTGCTCCAACCATCTCTTGGGTCTCTCTTGGTCTTGTCTGCTGCTCTTCTCAGAATGTATCTCACAAGCCCTGATCTTTTTTCTCAAGGATTTTGTTTAATGTCCTCATCTGGCACTGGTAAGTCACACCAAAAGAGATATGAGAGAAAGATCACGGCTTGTGTGAAAACAAATTAATTAACTCAGTTGCTCAAGCTCTGCCCGACACATGATGTTCCACTGTCCATGGTCCCCAGTCATGTGGATGGTGTCGTTCCATCTTCTGTTTGACCAGTTGGAGTCCCTTTCCATTGTCTGTCCCCGCTTATCCTGGGCTGTCCTCTCTTTCTTTGACCTCCCGGCATCCACTTAATGGTTTGACTTGCAGGTCTTGTTGTGGGGAGCCTCCAGACATGTCCCACCCAGTGGAGGTGCCTTCCACAAATGGTAGTTGACACAGGGAGCTGTTGTGATCTGTCCCTGACCTCTTCATGTAACACAGTCCCACTCAGTGGAAGTGTGGAAGTGCCTTCCACAAATGGTAGTTGACACAGGGAGCTGTTGTGATCTGTCCCTGACCTCTTCATGTAACACAGTCCCACTCAGTGGAAGTGTGGAAGTGCCTTCCACAAATGGTATTGACACGGAGCTGTTGTGATCTGTCCCTGACCTCTTCATGTAACACAGTCCCACTCAGTGGAGGTGCCTTCCACAAATGGTAGTTGACACAGGGAGCTGTTGTGATCTGTCCCTGGCCTCTTCATGTAACACAGTCCCACTCAGTGGAAGTGCCTTCCACAAATGGTAGTTGACATAGGGAGCTGTTGTGATCTGTCCCTGGCCTCTTCATGTAACACAGTCCCACTCAGTGGAAGTGCCTTCCACAAATGGTAGTTGACATAGGGAGCTGTTGTGATCTGTCCCTGACCTATTCATGTAACACAGTCCCACTCAGTGGAAGTGCCTTCCACAAATGGTAGTTGACATAGAGAGCTGTTGTGATCTGTCCCTGGCCTCTTCATGTAACACAGTCCCACTCAGTGGAGGTGCCTTCCACAAATGGTAGTTGACACAGGGAGCTGTTGTGATCTGTCCCTGGCCTATTCATGTAACACAGTCCCACTCAGTGGAGGTGCCTTCCACAAATGGTAGTTGACATAGAGAGCTGTTGTGATCTGTCCCTGACCTCTTCATGTAACACAGTCCCACTCAGTGGAAGTGCCTTCCACAAATGGTAGTTGACACAGGGAGCTGTTGTGATCTGTCCCTGGCCTATTCATGTAACACAGTCCCACTCAGTGGAGGTGCCTTCCACAAATGGTAGTTGACACAGGGAGCTGTTGTGATCTGTCCCTGACCTATTCATGTAACACAGTCCCACCCAGTGGAGGTGCCTTCCACAAATGGTAGTTGACATAGGGAGCTGTTGTGATCTGTCCCTGAACTATTCATGTAACACAGTCCCACTCAGTGGAGGTGCCTTCCACAAATGGTAGTTGACATAGGGAGCTGTTGTGATCTGTCCCTGACCTATTCATGTAACACAGTCCCACTCAGTGGAGGTGCCTTCCACAAATGGTAGTTGACATAGGGAGCTGTTGTGATCTGTCCCTGACCTATTCATGTAACACAGTCCCACTCAGTGGAGGTGCCTTCCACAAATGGTAGTTGACATAGGGAGCTGTTGTGATCTGTCCCTGACCTATTCATGTAACACAGTCCCACTCAGTGGAGGTGCCTTCCACAAATGGTAGTTGACATAGAGAGCTGTTGTGATCTGTCCCTGACCTCTTCATGTAACACAGTCCCACTCAGTGGAAGTGCCTTCCACAAATGGTAGTTGACACAGGGAGCTGTTGTGATCTGTCCCTGACCTATTCATGTAACACAGTCCCACTCAGTGGAGGTGCCTTCCACAAATGGTAGTTGACATAGGGAGCTGTTGTGATCTGTCCCTGACCTATTCATGTAACACAGTCCCACTCAGTGGAGGTGCCTTCCACAAATGGTAGATGACATAGAGAGCTGTTGTGATCTGTCCCTGACCTCTTCATGTAACACAGTCCCACTCAGTGGAGGTGCCTTCCACAAATGGTAGTTGACATAGGGAGCTGTTGTGATCTGTCCCTGACCTCTTCATGTAACACAGTCCCACTCAGTGGAAGTGCCTTCCACAAATGGTAGTTGACACAGGGAGCTGTTGTGATCTGTCCCTGACCTATTCATGTAACACAGTCCCACTCAGTGGAGGTGCCTTCCACAAATGGTAGTTGACATAGGGAGCTGTTGTGATCTGTCCCTGACCTATTCATGTAACACAGTCCCACTCAGTGGAGGTGCCTTCCACAAATGGTAGTTGACATAGGGAGCTGTTGTGATCTGTCCCTGACCTATTCATGTAACACAGTCCCACTCAGTGGAGGTGCCTTCCACAAATGGTAGTTGACACAGGGAGCTGTTGTGATCTGTCCCTGACCTATTCATGTGACACAAAGTCATTCCATTTGATGCCCATGATTCCATGTAGGTATCTGGTGTCAAAGGTGTCCAGCGACTTCTCCTGGGTGTTAACATCACACGTTTTGCAGTTCTAGAGCAGTGCTGATATCAATGGTTGAACAATAAAACTTCAATTCACTTCCAAAAGAAAATTTCCTGAAGTTCTACACTTTGCTCCGCTGGTTAAAATGCTGCTGTCGCCTTTCACATCACAGACGCTGGTAACAAAATGTCTATCAAAGTATTGTGTGACATTTTGTATTTACCAGATGACATGAAAAAGTACAACATACGACTGACTGGAAGTTGTGAGGTCGAATTTTTACAGTTCAACATATTATATCAGGATTTGTTGACTCCAAACAGCTCCTATCTATAGCTGAGCACAGGATGGTCTCCTTAATATGACTGGGATGACACACTCAAGTCTCATCCACTTCATGGATGTTACTGCTACTGTTATTGTTATTCATTTTTGTTTAAAGCCCAGCTGACTGCATAGAGCCATATCAGGGCTATAACCATGTCAATACACACACAATACTTCAACAGGAATAAAAAAAGGAAAAGAAAATTAAGTACAGATATCAATGCATTTGCGCACATAATCTAAGGATGTGCCCCTGGCGTTGACTACTCTGTCCAAATTATCACACAAGCAATGTTAAAAACAGACCTGAATACAAATTTAAACATAACTAAGGACTCTAAAACATACATAAAAATGGGCCTAAATCACCTAAAATTACTTTCACTGATCTCATTTCCCTAGAGCCAAAAATGCACTTTATACATATACCTAATTATCAATCCTAAGAGAAAGTATGTAAGACTTTACTGAACACATACAGGTGATAGATCAGCAAGGTAACAAATGACAGGAAGAAATGACAGAAAGCAAAGGAACAAGGCAGAAACAAAGAGAGTGACAGAAAAGAGGACATTTCTAGCACAGAATTTCCAGAAGGTGGGGATACTATTTATAATGAGAGAGCCCATGGCATCCCCACAGGGGTACTTCATGGATGAGTTATTAAAAGTGTTGCTCAAATTTCCTGATCAGCACTTCATGTGTCTGTATCTCTCAGACCTGGTTGGCACCAGGATATATCATGAACGTGAGCAAAGAATACAGCCCTGTCACGCAGTCTCAATATGAAATGGAACCCTACAGTATCATAAGTATCATCCCCATCATCATCATGAAAGCATTGTAAACAAACTGTCCCAGACTCAGTGACCACTTTTGCCCAGCTCTCTTGGTGAGTACAGAAGTGTGTTGGTGAGCCACAATGACTGGCGTGGGGGTATTGCATAAAAACTGTGCAGAAGACAAGGCTACAAAACAAACAAACAAACAAAAACTCAAAACAAACATTTTGTATGATTTGTCTCTGCTTCTTGTCAGTAATCGGAATTTGTAATCATTTGAAAGATTTCCTCACCAAAAATGAAATTCATAAAAACTTTCTAAGAGCTCCTTGTCAGAAAGGTCGTAAAGGTCTGGAAGATCTTGTATAAAAAATTCATAAAAGTTTGAGAGAAAAAAACATTACATCATGCTGTATACAGTATCTTTACAACAAATGAAATGTTATCATTTTGCGGTAAGAGCACTAACACTTTTATTTTCCTCCTTAAAAACTTACATTTTCTTTTTGTTGCATTTCCGACATCACAATCATGGCCATAGAAACTCAATTTTTCACATTTGTGATGACGATGATGATGAAAATTAACTTACCTCATTGTAAAGTTTAACTGTAGGCTTATTTCTTACGATAAAACAAGTTTAGATATTACACATTAAACAGAAGAAAACAAATTTTAAAAAATCAAACATTACATCATCAAGTTGGGTTCGCAGTATCCCGTCTTGGTCGATAAGCTTCACGTTTTGGGCCGACAGTTCGTTCATGGTTTTGCGAATCTGGTCGATCTTGCTGTGTCGTGCTGAAAGCAGTGATGACATGAACATCATGAATATTATTTCCTGCTGACCTTGCCTTTAACCTTTGACTCCCGCACCCTGTCCACCAGCGTCCTGCATTGTCAACCACGCTAGCAAAGCAAAAACTTAACCCTTTGACGCTTTCACCCTATCCACCAGCTTAATGCAGGAAGCTGGTGGATAGGGTGAGAGAGTCAGAGTTAAGTTTTTGCTGTTGGTGGAAAGGATGCAGAAGTCACTCTACACTGATATCCACAAGTGCAGAATCATCATTGACAACTCGTCATGCCACATCTGTGGATCATAATTGTGAAAAATTGTACTATTAAGGTGACTTATTGCATTCCACACTACCATGCAGAGAGGACATCGAGGGTTGTTTATGGCTGTTTGTGTGTCACTGGCTGGCTGTGCCTACACTCTCCATACAGAATATTCCACAGTAACTTGGCTTTGTCTCCTTCTTAAGCAAGACGAAAATGGTAAGGTGTGAGAGCTTGTACATAGCAGAGGGCACGGTAAATTACTGCTCAATGTTTATGATAGCACAGGGCACGGTAAATTACTGCTCAATGTTTATGATAGCAGAGGGCACAGTAAATTACTGCTCAATGTTTATGATAGCAGAGGGCACGGTAAATTACTGCTCAATGTTTATGACAGCACAGGGCATGGTAAATTACTGCTCAATGTTTACTATAGCAGAGGGCACAGTAAATTACTGCTCAATGTTTATGACAGCAGAGGGCACAGTAAATTACTGCTCAATGTTTATGACAGCAGAGGGCACGGTAAATTACTGCTCAATGTTTACTATAGCAGAGGGTACGGTAAATTACTGCTCAATGTTTATGACAGCAGAGGGCACGGTAAATTACTGCTCAATGTTTATGACAGCAGAGGACACGGTAAATTACTGCTCAATGTTTATGACAGCAGAGGGCACAGTAAATTACTGCTGAAAGTTTATGATGCAATCGAAATACTTAGGACGGAGGAGTCAGATGTTAACAGTTATGATAATATATGGGATGAGCCAGTTTCTATGTGATGCAATGCATGTTGTTTTGCTGGAGAAAAAAATGCCTCCATTCTGATACCACACTATGCAAGAACTACTTCAGTACATAACAGAATTTTCAGCAGTAGTACAGAACATAAGGTTGAAAACCTCAGTTACCAAATTTCACACATGTAGTATTAATCAAAGAACATAACTCTTGAGAGTCACGTAGGAATTATCTCCCATGTTGTAGAACTTCTCAAATCTAACACAGTCTGCGCTACCCATTCAGCTAGCATAGAAGCAGATACAAAGCACAAAAACCATAAGCTCAGAACACTCACACATGTAGCTTTGTATGTCTTTTTAACAATTTTACCTATTATACTCAAAATCCTTTTGGTATGAGTGAGTTAACAGTGACAGGGACATTCTCACACCTTTTTCCTTAATGACTTTTCAGCTCAGTTGGTTAAAAATCCAAGGTGTTAGTGTAGGTGTTGTAGGTTTGACCCTCAGTCAAGCACCACTTTTAACCCTTTCACTCCCTCACCCTACCCACCAAGTGCAAAAACTTAAAGATCCTGCTAACTCAAATGGCTTGAACCCCGTGCTGATAAAACATGGAGGTCTGGGGTCAACCTGCATGGGGACCACGTTTTGTTTTTGTTTTGTTTTGTTTTCTTCTATGAAATCTGACCGACTGTTGATAGAGTCGCGGACTCAAGATTTGATGTCTCAAATTCAATTACAGCCCATTTGATGTCCCAAGGTAAATCACAGCCCATTTGATGTCTCGAATTCAATCACAGCCCATTTGATGTCTCCAGTTCAGTCACAGCCCATTTGATGTGTCCAGTTCAGTCACAGCCCATTTGATGTCTCCAGTTCAATCACAGCCCATTTGATGTGTCCAGTTCAGTCACAGCCCATTTGATGTGTCCAGTTCAGTCACAGCCCATTTGACGTGTCCAGTTCAATCACAGCCCATTTGATGTGTCCAGTTCAGTCACAGCCCATTTGATGTCTCCAGTTCAGTCACAGCCCATTTGATGTCTCCAGTTCAATCACAGCCCATTTGATGTCTCCAGTTCAGTCACAACCCATTTGATGTCTCCAGTTCAATCACAACCCATTTGATATCTCCAGTTCAATCACAGCCCATTTGATGTCTCCAGTTCAGTCACAGCCCATTTGATGTCTCCAGTTCAGTCACAACCCATTTGATGTCTACAGTTCAATCACAGCCCATTTGATGTCTCCAGTTCAGTCACAACCCATTTGATATCTACAGTTCAATCACAGCCCACATTTGATGTCTCCAGTTCAGTCACAGCCCATTTGATGTCTCCAGTTCAGTCACAGCCCATTTGATGTCCCAAGTTCAATCACAGCCCATCTGATGTCTCAATTTCAATCACAGCCCATATGATGTCTCCAGTTCAATCACAGCCCATTTGATGTCCCAAGGTCAATCACAGCCCATTTGATGTCCTGAGTTCAGTCACAGCCCATTTGATGTCTCCAGTTCAATCACAGCCCATTTGATGTCCCAAGGTCAATCACAGCCCATTTGATGTCTCCAGTTCAATCACAGCCCATTTGATGTCCCAAGGTCAATCACAGCCCATTTGATGTGTCCAGTTCAATCACAGCCCATTTGATGTCTCCAGTTCAATCACAGCCCATTTGATGTCCCAAGGTAAATCACAGCCCATTTGATGTCTCCAGTTCAATCACAGCCCATTTGATGTCTCCAGTTCAATCACAGCCCATTTGATGTCTCCAGTTCAGTCACAGCCCATTTGATGTCTCCAGTTCAATCACAGCCCATTTGATGTCTCCAGTTCAATCACAGCCCATTTGATGTCTCCAGTTCAATCACAGCCCATTTGATGTCTCCAGTTCAATCACAGCCCATCTGATGTCTCCAGTTCAGTCACAGCCCATTTGATGTCTCCAGTTCAGTCACAGCCCATTTGATGTGTCCAGTTCAATCACAGCCCATTTAATGTCTCCAGTTCAATCACAGCCCATCTGATGTCTCCAGTTCAATCACAGCCCATTTGATGTCTCCAGTTCAATCACAGCCCATTTGATGTCTCCAGTTCAGTCACAGCCCATTTGATGTCCCAAGTTCAGTCACAGCCCATTTGATGTCCCAAGATCAATCACAGCCCACAACATAAAAACTAGGCCTGTTCACCAGCTGTCTTAACATTTTCATCATTCTGGTCGTGTCACCTTACTGTTTCATTGGTCTCATTCCCCCCCCCCCCCCCCCCCCCCCTTCCACATTTAAAGACCCTGTGCAGGATTTCACGCAGGTTCAGGGAATCTACCATACAAGTAAGTACTGGCAGATCTGGGCAGATCGCATATGGAACTATGTCAACGTGTAGAGAATCCCTCATGTGTTTGGAGTTTATTAAAGAAGGGTTTATCATACCTGGACAATCTGCCTCCATCCAACGCTGCCTGTGATTATCTGACAGACCACACTCCATAAGCCTGCATAAAACTCTGTGCACTGTCAAAGTCCTGAAATAGGGAAGAAGGAGACAAGAGACCTAATGGAACAGTAAGCTGACACCACCAGAATGATGGAAACATTAAGATGTGCAGCCAACAGGCCAGTGGACCTATCAAACACTAAGCTGACACCACCAGAATGAAGGAAACATTAAGATGTGCAGCCAACAGGCCAGTGGACCTATCAAACACTAAGCTGACACCACCAGAATGATGGAAACATTAAGATGTGCAACCAACAGGCCAGTGGACCTATCAAACACTAAGCTGACACCACCAGAATGATGGAAACATTAAGATGTGCAGCCAACAGGCCAGGTTTCAAATCAATCAACCAATCAGACCACTCAATCAATGACATCCGAGTGAAAGGTCTGTGGCTTCTAT
The DNA here is from genome assembly GCA_030674185.1 of Monoplex corrugatus. Lineage (NCBI taxonomy): Eukaryota > Metazoa > Mollusca > Gastropoda > Littorinimorpha > Ranellidae > Monoplex > Monoplex corrugatus. The sequence goes on along the minus strand of JAPXFY010000030.1, from coordinate 36,873,701 downwards.
ACAATAACAGCACCATAGACAGGAAAGACAGAGAATCCCATCTCATAAATAAACTTGGAACACGCAAACCATATGGTCTTAATGACAAACCATAAGTAATCTATTACACAACAGAATCCAGAAATGCCATTTCATGTTTCTTCCTGTTCCCAGGTCTACCTGATTCGTTGCACTGGGCACAATCCACTCCCTTACCT
>JAPXFY010000030.1:36858504-36868504 GCA_030674185.1 Monoplex corrugatus | reverse complement strand
GGTGAGTGTTGTCATAGTGGACATTGATGTCACCTAGAATGATGAGATTTCCAGGTAAGAGACAGTAGTAATCAAGAAGTTGATCAAAGTCAGAGAGAAACATGGATGTGGTGAGCTTGTTGGCAGAGCTAGGTGGAGGTCGATAGACACAGGAGAAGGTGATGGGGTGAGGGGTGGATTGGAAGGATACTTCAACGTGCTCGAAAGAAGGATGGGAGAAAGGCAGAGACTGCGAGAAAGACAGGCGGGAATGGAGTGAGTAGTTGTAGAGGATGGCGATACCACCACCTCGGGATGAGCGATGGAAAGAAGCAAGCCTGTAACCACTCGGAGTGAGACTCACATGTATAGGTTCAACACATTGATAAACACAGACACACCCTACAGACACCAATAAACACACAGACGGCCAATGAAGGACAATCAACACATTGATAAACACAGACACACCCTACAGACACCAATAAAGACACAGACGGCCAGTGAAGGACAATCAACACATTGATAAACACAGACACACCCTACAGACACCAATAAACACACAGACAGCCAGTGAAGGACAATCAACACATTGATAAACACAGACACACCCTACAGACACTAATAAAGACACAGACGGCCAGTGAAGGACAATCAATACATTGATAAACACAGACACACCCTACAGACACCAATAAACACACAGACGGCCAGTGAAGGACAATCAACACATTGATAAACACAGACACACCCTACAGACACCAATAAACACACAGACGGCCAGTGAAGGACAATCAACACATTGATAAACACAGACACACCCTACAGACACCAATAAACACACAGACGGCCAGTGAAGGACAATCAACACATTGATAAACACAGACACACCCTACAGACACCAATAAAACACACAGACGGCCAGTGAAGGACAATCAACACATTGATAAACACAGACACACCCTACAGACACCAATAAACACACAGACGGCCAGTGAAGGACAATCAACACATTGATAAACACAGACACACCCTACAGACACCAATAAACACACAGACGGCCAGTGAAGGACAATCAAACACATTGATAAACACAGACACACCCTACAGACACCAATAAACACACAGACGGCCAGTGAAGGACAATCAACACATTGATAAACACAGACACACCCTACAGACACCAATAAACACACAGACGGCCAGTGAAGGACAATCAATACATTGATAAACACAGACAACACCCTACAGACACCAATAAACACACAGACGGCCAGTGAAGGACAATCAAACATTGATAAACACAGACACACCCTACAGACACCAATAAACACACAGACGGCCAGTGAAGGACAATCAACACATTGATAAACACAGACACACCCTACAGACACCAATAAACACACAGACGGCCAGTGAAGGACAATCAAACATTGATAAACACAGACACACCCTACAGACACCAATAAACAAAACAGACGGCCAGTGAAGGACAATCAACACATTGATAAACACAGACACACCTACAGACACACAAATAACACAGACGGCAGTGAAGGACAATCAATACATTGATAAACACAGACACACCCTACAGACACCAATAAACACACAGACGGCCAGTGAAGGACAATCAATACATTGATAAACACAGACACACCCTACAGACACCAATAAACACACAGACGGCCAGTGAAGGACAATCAATACATTGATAAACACAGACACACCCTACAGACACCAATAAACACACAGACGGCCAGTGAAGGACAATCAATACATTGATAAACACAGACACACCCTACAGACACCAATAAACACACAGACGGCCAGTGAAGGACAATCAATACATTGATAAACACAGACACACCCTACAGACACCAATAAACACACAGACGGCCAGTGAAGGACAATCAACACATTGATAAACACAGACACACCCTACAGACACCAATAAACACACAGACGGCCAGTGAAGGACAATCAAACATTGATAAACACAGACACACCCTACAGACACCAATAAAACACAGACGCAGGCCAGTGAAGGACAATCAACACATTGATAAAACACAGACACACCCTACAGACACCAATAAACACACAGACGGCCAGTGAAGGACAATCAACACATTGATAAACACAGACACACCCTACAGACACCAATAAACACACAGACGGCCAGTGAAGGACAATCAATACATTGATAAACACAGACACACCCTACAGACACCAATAAACACACAGACGGCCAGTGAAGGACAATCAACACATTGATAAACACAGACACACCCTACAGACACCAATAAACACACAGACGGCCAGTGAAGGACAATCAACACATTGATAAACACAGACACACCCTACAGACACCAATAAACACACAGACGGCCAGTGAAGGACAATCAACACATTGATAAACACAACACACCCTACAGACACCAATAAACACACAGACGGCCAGTGAAGGACAATCAACACATTGATAAACACAGACACACCCTACAGACACCAATAAACACACAGACGGCCAGTGAAGGACAATCAACACATTGATAAACACAGACACACCCTACAGACACCAATAAACACACAGACGGCCAGTGAAGGACAATCAACACATTGATAAACACAGACACACCCTACAGACACCAATAAACACACAGACGGCCAGTGAAGGACAATCAACACATTGATAAACACAGACACACCCTACAGACACCAATAAACACACAGACGGCCAGTGAAGGACAATCAACACATTGATAAACACAAGACACACCTACAGACACCAATAAACACACAGACGGCCAGTGAAGGACAATCAATACATTGATAAACACAGACACACCCTACAGACACCAATAAACACACAGACGGCCAGTGAAGGACAATCAAACATTGATAAACACAGACACACCCTACAGACACCAATAAACACACAGACGGCCAGTGAAGGACAATCAACACATTGATAAACACAGACACACCCTACAGACACCAATAAACACACAGACGGCCAGTGAAGGACAATCAAACATTGATAAACACAGACACACCCTACAGACACCAATAAACACACAGACGGCCAGTGAAGGACAATCAACACATTGATAAACACAGACACACCCTACAGACACCAATAAACACACAGACGGCCAGTGAAGGACAATCAATACATTGATAAACACAGACACACCCTACAGACACCAATAAACACACAGACGGCCAGTGAAGGACAATCAATACATTGATAAACACAGACACACCCTACAGACACCAATAAACACACAGACGGCCAGTGAAGGACAATCAAACATTGATAAACACAGACACACCCTACAGACACCAATAAACACACAGACGGCCAGTGAAGGACAATCAACACATTGATAAACACAGACACACCCTACAGACACCAATAAACACACAGACGGCCAGTGAAGGACAATCAACACATTGATAAACACAGACACACCCTACAGACACCAATAAACACACAGACGGCCAGTGAAGGACAATCAACACATTGATAAACACAGACACACCCTACAGACACCAATAAACACACAGACGGCCAGTGAAGGACAATCAACACATTGATAAACACAGACACACCTACAGACACCAATAAAACACAGACGGCAGTGAAGGACAATCAAACATTGATAAACACAGACACACCCTACAGACACCAATAAACACACAGACGGCCAGTGAAGGACAATCAAACATTGATAAACACAGACACACCCTACAGACACCAATAAACACACAGAGGCCAGTGAAGGACAATCAACACATTGATAAACACAGACACACCCTACAGACACCAATAAACACACAGACGGCCAGTGAAGGACAATCATACATTGATAAACACAGACACACCTACAGACACCAATAAACACACAGACGGCCAGTGAAGGACAATCAATACATTGATAAACACAGACACACCCTACAGACACCAATAAACACACAGACGGCCAGTGAAGGACAATCAATACATTGATAAACACAGACACACCCTACAGACACCAATAAACACACAGACGGCCAGTGAAGGACAATCAACACATTGATAAACACAGACACACCCTACAGACACCAAAAACACACAGACGGCCAGTGAAGGACAATCAACACATTGATAAACACAGACACACCCTACAGACACCAATAAACACACAGACGGCCAGTGAAGGACAATCAAACATTGATAAACACAGACACACCCTACAGACACCAATAAACACACAGACGGCCAGTGAAGGACAATCAAACATTGATAAACACAGACACACCCTACAGACACCAATAAACACACAGACGGCCAGTGAAGGACAATCAAACATTGATAAACACAGACACACCCTACAGACACCAATAAACACACAGACGGCCAGTGAAGGACAATCAATACATTGATAAACACAGACACACCTACAGACACCAATAAACACACAGACGGCCAGTGAAGGACAATCAACCATTGATAAACACAGACACAACACCCTACAGACACCAATAAACACACAGACGGCCAGTGAAGGACAATCAACACATTGATAAACACAGACACACCCTACAGACACCAATAAACACACAGACGGCCAGTGAAGGACAATCAACACATTGATAAACACAGACACACCCTACAGACACCAATAAACACACAGACGGCCAGTGAAGGACAATCAACACATTGATAAACACACACACCCTACAGACACCAAAAACACACAGACGGCCAGTGAAGGACAATCAACACATTGATAAACACAGACACACCCTACAGACACCAATAAACACACAGACGGCCAGTGAAGGACAATCAACACATTGATAAAACACAGACACAAACCCTACAGACGACCACCAATAAACACACAGACGGCCAGTGAAGGACAATCAACACATTGATAAACACAGACACACCCTACAGACACCAATAAACACACAGACGGCCAGTGAAGGACAATCAATACATTGATAAACACAGACACACACCTACAGACACCAATAAACACACAGACGGCCAGTGAAGGACAATCAACACATTGATAAACACAGACACACCCTACAGACACCAATAAACACACAGACGGCCAGTGAAGGACAATCAATACATTGATAAACACAGACACACCCTACAGACACCAATAAACACACAGACGGCCAGTGAAGGACAATCAACACATTGATAAACACAGACACACCCTACAGACACCAATAAACACACAGACGGCCAGTGAAGGACAATCAATACATTGATAAACACAGACACACCTACAGACACCAATAAACACACAGACGGCCAGTGAAGGACAATCAAACATTGATAAACACATACACCCTACAGACACCAATAAACACACGACGGCCAGTGAAGGACAATCAAACATTGATAAACACAGACACACCTACAGACACCAATAAACACACAGACGGCCAGTGAAGGACAATCAACTACATTGATAAACACAGACACACCCTACAGACACCAATAAACACACAGACGGCCAGTGAAGGACAATCAAACATTGATAAACACAGACACACCCTACAGACACCAATAAACACACAGACGGCCAGTGAAGGACAATCAACACATTGATAAACACAGACACACCCTACAGACACCAATAAACACACAGACAGAGCCAGTGAAGGACAATCAACACATTGATAAACACAGACACACCCTACAGACACCAATAAACACACAGACGGCCAGTGAAGGACAATCAACACATTGATAAACACAGACACACCCTACAGACACCAATAAACACACAGACGGCCAGTGAAGGACAATCAACACATTGATAAACACAGACACACCCTACAGACACCAATAAACACACAGACGGCCAGTGAAGGACAATCAACACATTGATAAACACAGACACACCCTACAGACACCAATAAACACACAGACGGCCAGTGAAGGACAATCAACACATTGATAAACACAGACACACCCTACAGACACCAATAAACACACAGACGGCCAGTGAAGGACAATCAACACATTGATAAACACAGACACACCCTACAGACACCAATAAACACACAGACGGCCAGTGAAGGACAATCAACACATTGATAAACACAGACACACCCTACAGACACCAATAAACACACAGACGGCCAGTGAAGGACAATCAACACATTGATAAACACAGACACACCCTACAGACACCAATAAACACACAGACGGCCAGTGAAGGACAATCAACACATTGATAAACACAGACACACCCTACAGACACCAATAAACACACAGACGGCCAGTGAAGGACAATCAACACATTGATAAACACAGACACACCCTACAGACACCAATAAACACACAGACGGCCAGTGAAGGACAATCAATACATTGATAAACACAGACACACCCTACAGACACCAATAAACACACAGACGGCCAGTGAAGGACAATCAACACATTGATAAACACAGACACACCCTACAGACACCCCAATAAACACACAGACGGCCAGTGAAGGACAATCAACACATTGATAAACACAGACACACCCTACAGACACCAATAAACACACAGACGGCCAGTGAAGGACAATCAACACATTGATAAACACAGACACACCCTACAGACACCAATAAACACACAGACGGCCAGTGAAGGACAATCAATACATTGATAAACACAGACACACCCTACAGACACCAATAAACACACAGACGGCCAGTGAAGGACAATCAATCACATTGATAAACACAGACACACCCTACAGACACCAATAAACACACAGACGGCCAGTGAAGGACAATCAACACATTGATAAACACAGACACACCCTACAGACACCAATAAACACACAGACGGCCAGTGAAGGACAATCAACACATTGATAAACACAGACACACCCTACAGACACCAATAAGACACAGACGGCCAGTGAAGGACAATCAACACATTGATAAACACAGACACACCCTACAGACACCAATATAAGACACAGACGGCCAGTGAAGGACAATCAACACATTGATAAACACAGACACACCCTACAGACACCAATAAAGACACAGACGGCCAGTGAAGGACAATCAACACATTGATAAACACAGACACACCCTACAGACACCAATAAAGACACAGACAGCCAGTGAAGGACAATCAACACATTGATAAACACAGACACACCCTACAGACACCAATAAAGACACAGACGGCCAGTGAAGGACAATCAGCACATTGATAAACACAGACACACCCTACAGACACCAATAAAGACACAGACGGCCAGTGAAGGACAATCAACACATTGATAAACACAGACACACCCTACAGACACCAATTAAGACACAGACGGCCAGTGAAGGACAATCACACATTGATAAACACAGACACACCCTACAGACACCAATTAAGACACAGACAGCCAGTGAAGGACAATCACACATTGATAAACACAGACACACCTACAGACACCAATAAAGCACAGACGGCCAGTGTAAGGACAATCACACATTGATAAACACGACACACCCTACAGACACCAATAAAGACACGACGGCCAGTGAAGGACAATCAGCACATTGATAACACATGCGTAGACTACCAGTCAGCTATAAAGCACGACGGCAGTGAAGGACATGCATGGACATTGTTTGTGTTTGACCCCATCTAGTCGGTTGGCATGAAACGAAGCATGATGACTGTGTGTGTATGATGTTCCATCTGTGTCGTGTGTGTGTGTGTTGATGTGTGTGTATGCTCGTTGTGTGTGTTGTGTGTGTGTGTGTGTGTGTGTGTGTGTGTGTGTGTGTGTGTGTGTGTGTGTGTGTGTGTGTGTGTGTGTGTGTGTTGTGTGTGTGTGTGTGTGTGTGTTTTGTGTGTGTGTGTGTATGTGTGTGTTGTGTGTGGTCTGTGTGTGTTGTGTGTGTGTGTGTGTGTGGTGTGTGTGTGTGTGTTGTGTGTGTGTGTGTGGTGTGTGGTGTGTGTTTGTGCATGTTATTCACACACACACATCACACACACACACACACACATCACACATCACACACACACCACACACACACACACACACACACACACACACACACACACACACACACACCAACAACACACACACTCACACACACACACCACATAAACAACCATCACACACCCAAGCATGTGCAAACACACAGAGGCATGTTCACTCCACACACACACACACACACACACACACACACACACACCACACCACACACATACACACATACACACACACACGTGCATACACACACACAAACACACACACACACACACACACACACACACATACATACACACAAAGACACACAAAGACACAAAGTGATACATACACTGTAGAACACTCACCCCAAGATGGAGGCCGTTTACTTTTGGAAATGGTGTATTTTTCTCGGTGTCGATTCAACTTCCGTTGAAATCGTAGCTGCAACACCAAGACTGAATTCTTACATCACGATAAGAAAACATACTGACAAGACATTGACAAATGACCAGTGGAAAGATTTGATCCCAAGTTTAGTAAGGACTGGTCCATGAACAGTTGATAAATCATTGCTGATATATCTGGGTCACACAGAGAAAAGCTCATTCACCAATACACACCGCCATCTATTTTGTTATTTTTTTCCTTTGGCATTCTGAGGTTTCCACATGGTTGTAAACATACTGTTCTGCCCACACTATGTAGGCACTATGTTCCTGCACAGTCTGCATAGTCCTCCTTCAGTGAGTGTGCATGTCAATATCCGATGGCTGATGGAAACATGAAAACAGCCAGCATGCATGCCCATGTAAGACCGATTTTGCAGACTGTGCAGTAACATATCATCTGCACAGTGTAGGCAAATCAACATGCATGCAGGCAGCCAACATAAATCAGGACACTAAAAAAAAAGGAAACATAATAATAATGATAATAATAAGAAGAAAGAAAAGAATGAATGAAAAAGCAATTTCTCCTTACTGTCATTCAAGAATCTTTGAAACTTTACCAGAGAGACAGACAAAGACAGACAGACAGAGAGACAAGACAGAAACTTTACCAGAGAGACAGACAGAGAAAGACAGACAGACAGAGACAAGACAGAAACTTTACCAGAGAGAGACAGAGAAAGACAGACAGACAGAGACAAGACAGAAACTTTACCAGAGAGACAGACAAAGACAGACAGACAGAGAGACAAGACAGAAACTTTACCAGAGAGACAGAGAAAGACAGACAGACAGAGACAAGACAGAAACTTTACCAGAGAGACAGACAGAGAAAGACAGACAGACAGAGAGACAAGACAGAAACTTTACCAGAGAGACAGACAGAGAAAGACAGACAGAGACAAGACAGAAACTTTACCAGAGAGACAGATAGAGAAAGACAGACAGACAGAGACAAGACAGAAACTTTACCAGAGAGACAGACAAAGACAGACAGACACAGAGACAAGACAGAAACTTTACCAGAGAGACAGACAGAGAAAGACAGACAGACAGAGACAAGACAGAAACTTTACCAGAGAGACAGACAGAGAAAGACAGACAGACAGTGAGACAAGACAGAAACTTTACCAGAGAGACAGACAGAGAAAGACAGACAGACAGAGACAAGACAGAAACTTTACCAGAGAGACAGACAGAGAAAGACAGACAGAGAGACAAGACAGAAACTTTACCAGAGAGACAGACAGAGAAAGACAGACAGAGAGACAAGACAGAAATTTTACCAGAGAGACAGACAGAGAAAGACAGACAGACAGAGACACAAGACAGACACAGAGACTGAAAATCAGCATGATGAAATGGGGATATGTGGGGGCACATACTAACTCGAGTTAGAATGTACTCTTACAAATATTTTGTTATGTATCAGAACTTCTTCACCTATCTTTGCTTTTTAGTCTTGCGCACGTGAGGAGGGAGAGGGAATGTAAGAGAATAATTTTTACCTTATGTTGTTTAAGTCCCGTGGACATGTGTGCGTGTGTGTGTGTGTGTGTGGGTGGGTGTATGTGT
>JAPXFY010000030.1:36773504-36846004 GCA_030674185.1 Monoplex corrugatus | reverse complement strand
TGGTTCACTACGCATCTTAACTTTTTTCACATCGTAATGCTAGCCTGCTAGCGTTCTCGCGGAGAACCGCAGGGGTATAGCCTTCAGCAAGCTCGCCGCTGACAACGTAACACTAGGATTCAAGCGTCTTGCGTCTACAGTCTAAGGGAAAAAACCTCTATTATAGTATCAAGTAACCATTTCTAAATACCATGAGAGTGATTTCCCGAGTAAAACGTCTATTTGAAGAATTTTTCGGGTGTGAGAACAACGTCACCCGAACCGCGTGCTTCACTGAAACAAAGGCAAAATGGAGCGCCCTGCGAATGCGCGATGTCGCTGTTCACTCAGGATTGTGGAATGTGTGTGTGTGTACTTTTCTGAGCTTCTGATTAGATGATACAAGTCATGGAGAATTGGTGTCTCTTTTTTCTGTTTTGTTTACATCTGCTGAAATGCTCCTCAACCATGATATTTCATTGCACAAATAACCTTAAAGCATGTCTGAATAAACCTAATACTGTAGATATCCTAAAAGAGGATTAAATTACCTATCTAACCATACCTACATGTTGATGTTAGTCATTTGGGGCGCCTGTGAAAATTAATTCAAAGTGGCCTAAAACTGCACGTTTCCAAGGAAAGTAGTCAGTGGCAGCTGACACGTCTGCAGGGAAGTAGGTCAAATAGCCAGCTGACGATGCCAAAGTGTTAATGCTCCAATCATAATCCTTTGATCCCTTCACCAAAGGTTAGATTTTGCTTTGCTAACTGGTTGACAATACAGGATGCTGATGGACAGAGTGCGGGGGAGTCAAAGGGTTAAAAAATCTTTTTCTGAAAAAAAAAACTATCTAAAAAAATTGTGCAACCAGCTGACAGCAAACAAATGCACAAAAATACATATAAGATTTGTTCCTGAATATTCTTCAAAATGTTGAAATAGCATACTGCTAATGTGTCTGGTTAATACAAAAAGTGTATTATTACCAAAACAATCTAAACTAATTAAAAAAACCAATGTATGTTCATAGCAGCAATACTAACTACTAGAAACTAAAATATGAAGCTGCAGGTTGTTTCTCCATCTCTCTCATTTGCACTGTTAACCCTATCCCATTCACTCCGGCTGCATCCGGCCAAATACAGCTCTTCTGCATATGTTCACTCCGGCCGCGGCCGGCCGCATGTTTGCACACAAGGCCAGTACTTTTCCATCACGCTGTAACCTTGAGCTAGCTCACTCTGAATGGATGAAATTTGGCGGGTAGGTCCACAAAGGACCAATGAACTGTTAACACTAAATTAAGACGCTACCACTGGCATCATTCACAAGAGAAAAGAAGGAAATGACGGCATTCCATTCTTGTCTTTGTGTGAAGGAGAAAGATGGCGAATACTAGGGGAAGTTTCGCAGCAAGCTATGCAAATGGGAGAGGGTTGAATATGAAAAGTGCTGAATCTAGGCACTTGTGAACACTGACCTTGGTGACACAACTTCCAAATTTATACATGTAGGAGTCCCCAATGGTCCACATCCTTGACCATAAACACTTATGAACAAAACACACCAACAGACTCTGAGACAGACTCAACAACTACACATATGTAATTCACTCTCACAGGACAAGACAAGAATGGAAGCATTATAAAGCACACAACACTCACAGACAAGACAAGAATGGAAGCATTCATAAAGCACCACAACACTCACAGGACAAGACAAGAATGGAAGCATTCATAAAGCACCACAACACTCACAGGACAAGCAAGAATGGAAGCATTCATAAAGCACCACAACACTCACAGGACAAGACAAGAATGGAAGCATTCATAAAGCACCACAATACTCACAGGCTCCACTCCCGCTTTGCACGCATCACAAAACCAGGGTTCTGTGCTGGCTGAGGACTCTGTGCTCGCCAATGACTGACTGTCACTGATACCATAGCAACCTGAAACCATGAATGCATAATGTATATCATAAATAATACAATGGCAATGCGGCAAGGCACATCACAATGATGATGATACAAAAGACAACAAAAATGCACAACATTTAGAATAAAAAAAAACAGCAGAGAACTTCCCTAACATAGTGCTGAGCATTCACTCTTTGTTAACATTTAGAACAAAAAACAGCAGAGAACTTCCCTAACATAGTGCTGAGCATTCACTCTTTGTTAACATTTAGAACAAAAAAACAGCAGAGAACTTCCCTAACATAGTGCTGAGCATTCACTCTTTGTTAACATTTAGAATAAAAAAAACAGCAGAGAACTTCCCTAACATAGTGCTGAGCATTCACTCTTTGTTAACATTTAGAATTTAAAAAAAACAGCAGAGAACTTCCCTAACATAGTGCTGAGCATTCACTCTTTGTTAACATTTAGAACAAAAAACAGCAGAGAACTTCCCTAACATAGTGCTGAGCATTCACTCTTTGTTAACATTTAGAATGAACAAAAAACAGCAGAGAACTTCCCTAACATAGTGCTGAGCATTCACTCTTTGTTAACATTTAGAATAAAAAAAAAACAGCAGAGAACTTCCTAACATAGTGCTGAGCATTCACTCTTTGTTAACATTTAGAACAAAAAACAGCAGAGAACTTCCCTAACATAGTGCTGAGCATTCACTCTTTGTTAACATTTAGAATTTAAAAAAACAGCAGAGAACTTCCCTAACATAGTGCTGAGCATTCACTCTTTGTTAACATTTAGAACAAAAAACAGCAGAGAACTTCCCTAACATAGTGCTGAGCATTCACTCTTTGTTAACATTTAGAACAAAAAACAGCAGAGAACTTCCCTAACACAGTGCTGAGCATTCACTCTTTGTTAACATTTAGAATAAAAAAACAGCAGAGAACTTCCCTAACATAGTGCTGAGCATTCACTCTTTGTTATCTTTTGTATATACATAAAAAATTGCACTGGTCTTGTTTTGTTGTATTAAACATGCATTCTGATTTTATTTTTGTGCTTCTTTGGTACCATCATATCCATAATGATGTAGTGCACGGATCTAGATTCAAAGCTCAGTGCAAGCCCTGCAATCACGTACAACTGGCCAGAAAAGACCTGAGCCTCTGTCATCACTGTCCTAAATGATATTATCATTATGGTGAAACTGATCTTTATAATGCATTAGAAAACAACATCACCAACCACTTTCACACATACATCTATTTCTAATTTTTAAAACTGTTTTTACATATACATCAATTTCTTCTTCTTTTTATTTTTCTTTTAACTGCTGACGTTATCTGAGGCATTCAGTGATTACCTTCATGAACGGATATTCCACAGTTGTCACATTCCACGATCTCATCATCATCAACACTGAAACACACAAAGTATAAATGAATGTTCAACGTGTGGTTCTATACTGTCTGCTAAATCCAGCAAAGACTTGCTCTTTTCCATTTAACAACAACTGTAAAATTGTATATAATATGCTCTCTATAATTTTCCATTGCTTTTATTCTTTCTCCCCATCTATAGCTCTGTGTGTGTGTGTGTGTGTGTGTGTGTGTGTGTGTGTGTGTGTGTGTGTTGTGGTGCGTGCGCGCTGCGCGCGTGCGTGCGTGCGTGCGTGCGTGCATGCGTGTGAGTGCGTGCGTGCGTGTCTGTTTTAGCGCTTAGATTTGATTTTATCAAGATTTTGCGCTATATAAATAAAATATTGTTTGTATTGTATTGTATTGTATTGTAAATCATTCTTGACTAGTATTATTCTCCAGACTTCATTGAACTCACTAGCACTGTACATTACAGTTTACGTTTTCTGCACGATACAGAGTACACATCACAATACACACTAACAAACAGGCACAAATGAATACATACCAACAATACCTAACCATACATTATCATGCATCTATGGTTATACCCACACACAGATGACTACATGGTGCTACAAGACTGGTAGAGAAGTCAGTTATTGTTTCTTGGTTTTTGATGATGCAGTCAGACAAAGAACAACAACCCTGATGAAAAACTCAGTTAATAAAAGGTGGGGATAATCAGAATCCTAAATCCTACAAAATCCTCTGTCATCATGTCGACGATCATCAAAAATTGAAACCAAACACATGTCATCATCACATGTAATCCATCATGTGGATGATTATCAAAGCATTGAAACCAAACATATTTCATCATCACATGTAATCCATCATGTGGATGATAATCAAACCAAAGTCATCATCACATGTAATCCATCATGTGGACGATAATCAAACCAAACTTATGCCATCATCACATGTAATCCATCATGTGGATGATAATCAAACCAAAGTCATCATCACATGTAATCCATCATGTGGATGATAATCAAACCAAAGTCATCATCACATGTAATCCATCATGTGGATGATAATCAAACCAAACACATGTCATCATCACATGTAATCCATCATGTGGACAATAATCAAACCAAACATAAGTCATCATCACATGTAATCCATCATGTGGATGATAATCAAACCAAACACATGTCATCATCACATGTAATCCATCATGTGGATGATAATCAAACCAAACATGTCATCATCACATGTAATCGATCATGTGGACGATAATCAAACCAACACTAAGTCATCATCACATGTAATCCATCATGTGGATGATAATCAAACCAAACCTAAGTCATCATCACATGTAATCCATCATGTGGATGATAATCAAACCAAACATAAGTCATCATCACATGTAATCCATCATGTGGATGATAATCAAACCAAACCTAAGTCATCATCACATGTAATCCATCATGTGGACGATAATCAAACCAAACCTAAGTCATCATCACATGTAATCCATCATGTGGACGATAATCAAACCAAACCAAAGTCATCATCACATGTAATCCATCATGTGGATGATAATCAAACCAAACTAAGTCATCATCACATGTAATCCATCATGTGGACGATAATCAAACCAAACCTAAGTCATCATCACATGTAATCCATCATGTGGACGATAATCAAACCAAACCAAAGTCATCATCACATGTAATCCATCATGTGGATGATAATCAAACCAAACCTAAGTCATCATCACATGTAATCCATCATGTGGATGATAATCAAACCAAACATAAAGTCATCATCACATGTAATCCATCATGTGGACGATAATCAAACCAAACATATGTCATCATCACATGTAATCCATCATGTGGATGATAATCAAACCAAACTATGTCATCATCACATGTAATCCATCATGTGGATGATAATCAAACCAAAAAGTCATCATCACATGTAATCCATCATGTGGACGATAATCAAACCAAAGTCATCATCACATGTAATCCATCATGTGGACGATAATCAAACCAAACATAAGTCATCATCACATGTAATCCATCATGTGGATGATAATCAAACCAAACATAAGTCATCATCACATGTAATCCATCATGTGGATGATAATCAAACCAAACGTATGTCATCATCACATGTAATCCATCATGTGGATGATAATCAAACCAAACACTATCATCATCACATGTAATCCATCATGTGGATGATAATCAAACCAAAGTCATCATCACATGTAACCATCATGTGGATCGATAATCAAACCAAACATAAGTCATCATCACATGTAATCCATCATGTGGACGATAATCAAACCAAACATAAGTCATCATCACATGTAATCCATCATGTGGATGATAATCAAACCAAACTAAGTCATCATCACATGTAATCCATCATGTGGATGATAATCAAACCAAACCTAAGTCATCATCACATGTAATCCATCATGTGGATGATAATCAAACCAATACATGTCATCATCACATGTAATCCATCATGTGGATGATAATCAAACCAAACACAAGTCATCATCACACGTAATCCATCATGTGGATGATAATCAATCCAAACATATGTCATCATCACATGTAATCCATCATGTGGATGATAATCAAACCAAGTCATCATCACATGTAATCCATCATGTGGATGATAATCAAACCAAACTAAGTCATCATCACATGTAATCCATCATGTGGACGATAATCAAACCAAACCTAAGTCATCATCACATGTAATCCATCATGTGGACGATAATCAAACCAACAGTCATCATGACATGTAATCCATCATGTGGATGATAATCAAACCAAACTAAGTCATCATCACATGTAATCCATCATGTGGACGATAATCAAACCAAACCTAAGTCATCATCACATGTAATCCATCATGTGGACGATAATCAAACCAAACTAAGTCATCATCACATGTAATCCATCATGTGGATGATAATCAAACCAAACTAAGTCATCATCACATGTAATCCATCATGTGGACGATAATCAAACCAAACCTAAGTCATCATCACATGTAATCCATCATGTGGATGATAATCAAACCAAACATAAGTCATCATCACAATGTAATCCATCATGTGGATGATAATCAAACCAAACACAAGTCATCATCACATGTAATCGATCATGTGGACGATAATCAAACCAAACCTAAGTCATCATCACATGTAATCCATCATGTGGACGATAATCAAACCAAACACATGTCATCATCACATGTAATCCATCATGTGGATGATAATCAAACCAAACATATGTCATCATCACATGTAATCCATCATGTGGATGATAATCAAACCAAACATAAGTCATCATCACATGTAATCCATCATGTGGACGATAATCAAACATATGTCATCATCACATGTAATCCATCATGTGGATGATAATCAAACCAAACACAAGTCATCATCACATGTAATCCATCATGTGGATGATAATCAAACCAAACATAAGTCATCATCACATGTAATCCATCATGTGGACAATAATCAAACCAAACATAAGTCATCATCACATGTAATCCATCATGTGGATGATAATCAAACCAAACAATGTCATCATCACATGTAATCCATCATGTGGACGATAATCAAACCAAACACATATCATCATCACATGTAATCCATCAGTAAAGGACTAAAAACATACACTATCAAAACAACAATGCTAAATCCAAACTACAGGGTCTGGGTTGTGGCGGTGAAGGGGAAGTCATACCTTTTGTCTAACAAACATACGCAGCAGATGAGCACTTTGATTTGACCTTGGCCTTGCTGTTCCTGATCAGCCGCAGAAGAACGATTGTCCACAACAGGTGCTGGTGGTTTTGCCGGCTGAAAGGGGACAACAAATAATAATAAAAAAACCAAAGTGTTATGTATTGAAAAGGTTATAAAAACAGAAAATATTGTGCATAGCAAATAATTATGAGAACATTTTTGTGTTACAGGAACATTACCGGTTTCAACTTCTCAATATGGTGTCTCTGCGTCTGTGGAATCCATTCCATGAGCACGGATACCACAAATCTATGTGATGGATGAGATCCACGATGGTCATGGTATAAGTACTAGTGATAAGACCCAAAATGGTCATGGTATAAGTACTAGTGATGTATAAATCCAAAATGGTCATGGTATAAGTACTAGTGATGTATAAGATCCAAAATGGTCTGGTATAAGTACTAGTGATGGATCAATCCAAAATGGTCATAGTATAAGTACTAGTGATGGATAAGACCCAAAATGGTCATGGTATAAGTACTAGTGATGTATAAGATCCAAAATGGTCATGGTATAAGTACTAGTGATGGATAAGACCCAAAATGGTCATGGTATAAGTACTAGTGATGTATAAGATCCAAAATGGTCATGGTATAAGTACTAGTGATGGATAAGACCCAAAATGGTCATGGTATAAGTACTAGTGATGTATAAGATCCAAAATGGTCATGGTATAAGTACTAGTGATAGATAAGACCCAAAATGGTCATGGTATAAGTACTAGTGATGGATAAGACCCAAAATGGTCATGGTATAAGTACTAGTGATAGATAAGATCCAAAATGGTCATGGTATAAGTACTACTACTAGTGATGGATAAGATCCAAAACGGTCATGGTATAAGTACTAGTGTAGATAAGATCCAAAATGGTCATGGTATAAGTACTAGTGATGGATCAGATCCAAAATGGTCACTAGTGATGATAAGATCCAAAATGGTCATGGTATAAGTATTAATGACAGGTAAGATCCAAAATGGTCATGGTATAAGAACTACTGGATCTTGTTCATCGTGAATTTACAAAACAAAAAAACTGCTTTCAGACGACGAATATCAGCAGAGGATCGTTTTGTATGAACACTGCTTAAGCACGCTGTATATGATTATCTACTGCATGCCACTCTCAGCTCCTTTTTTACTGGACATAATCAGCTCTATAACAATAATAATAATATTAATAATAATAATGATGAGAATAACAATAATGAGAATATAATAATATCTATTATTGTTGCTACGTTATTATTACTACTATTATTATTAACATTTTTCATCACAATTAAAGTAATGGGGGTAATGTACTTGATATATATATATATGTAAAAATATGTGTGTGTGTGTGTGTGTGTGTGTGTGTGTGTGTGTGTGTGTGTTGCGTGTGTGCGTGTGCGTGCGTGCGTGTGCGCGCAAGCCATATACTTTGTAAGGTTATGTATCAAATAGTACGTGTTTATAACATGCGTGTAGTATCATGTTTGGCAACACTGACATTTGTTTTCGTTCATATCTATGTATCTATATCTATCCAAATTGTATATATACATATATACTTGTGTGTGTGCGTACTGTCTTACACATGATCAGTAAAAAAAAAAAAAAGAGAACTATTAACAGAACTTAAAATTCAGAGATATAAATCAATTGTAAAACATGCAAGACGCTGTATTAAGCCCAAACATTCTCATGTTCACACGCGCGCCGCATGCGCGCTCATCCAGTCCCTACCCTCCCCTCCCTGCAAATATTACTATGCCAGCCGCTGAATCTGTTTTGCTTATCGTGGCAGTTCCATAAACATCCGGTCGGGGCCTGGGAAAACCACTGACAGAAACACTGCTCGAGCTGCGAGCGACAATAAATACCGGGGACATTTACGTCACTCGCCGCTAGCACCATCCGTGTGGTTATCGCTCGTGGTGTGGCCGCCTGTACAGTAATCAGTGTCGTCGTTCTCGTCGCGCAGCTACAGCGCAGCTCACAGCACAGCTCATAGTGTGGCTGCACCCTTAGATTCCTTGATTGCTTGACAATTCCTGCTTCCATGTGATCATGAAGATACAGGTGGTCTAAATACTAGTCACAGTGACCTTGAAAAAGCTTCATTTGAAATAAAATGTGTATGGAGCCATTGGAGGGCAGTCGAAGGTTGTCACAACAACACAAACAGATTTTTGATATTGCTCACACATCTTCCTCAAAAAAGTACTGATTCTACACTTTTTGGTTCATGTGACCGCGACCTTGGTGCCTTACCTTTCATACTAATCCTTTCATGACTTTTCAACAGTCCACACCTTCAATCCAAATTTTGATGAAAATCCATCCATAAGGACAGGTCTGAGAGACTTATGTACACACACACACACACACACACACACACACTCTCTCTCTCTCTCTCTCTCTCTCTCTCTCTCTCTCTCTCTCTCTCTCTCTCTCCAGTTCATATGAAATGATGCCTTTTTCTAAAACGGGTGATTTAAAAAAACAACCAAACCAACCAACCAAAACTCAATACTACACACGGTTGCCAACAGAAGGATTACAGCCTCAAATAACTACAACATATTACTGACAGACTTCACTTCTGAGGATTTTGATTTGCCTCCTTTGCCCGCCCCAGTCTTCTTTTTCTTTCGGGGAACGTAATCCTCATCATCTTCATCTGACGTCTCCATGCTGCACAATATACCATCCAGTCCTGCAAAACACAAAGACAAAATTATCTTACTGTGTCATAATTGCAGCCCCCTTGTCTTTGTTGTAGGAGATGGAAATGGATTATCCAGCTGTATAGCAGAGCTCTGGTGAAGTCATGACAGGCCAAGCAAGCCAGTAGCGGATTAACACTAAATGAAACACTTGAAAGAAAGATCACACACACACACACAAAACACACACAACACACACACACACACACACAGACACACACAGACACACACACACACAGACACACACACACACACACACACACACACACACACACACACACACACACACACACATACACATACAAACAAACAAACAAGCCTACATTACCTAAAAATGCTTCTGCAAATCATATTTCCTTTGAGCCAAAAATGCACTTAATACATAATCCAATTATCAAATCCTAACAGAAAGTAGTATGTAAGGCTTTATTGAACACATACAGATGAACGGTCCAGCAAGACAAATTGATAGGAAGAAATGACAGAAAGCAAAGGATCAATGGAGAATCAATGAGAGTGTCAGAAGAGGAAATTTTGAGTACAGAATTTCCAGAAGGTGGGATACTATTTATACCGAACGAGCCGCTGGCATCTCCATGGGGGTTTCAGCAGACATGAACATTATCAAGGCTATGTATGTCATGTCTGAACAAATAACATAGATATTGAAACGCAAGGGTGCAACCTAGAAAAAGTAAAAAAACTGAAAGGGAGCCCAGGGGCTGGCAGCGCCCTGTATCCAGACGCTGAAGCTTTTTCAAAAAACGGATTTTCCGTTTCTGACTCTTTTGAAAAAACGGATTCCATTGTCAAACGGAAAAAGTTGCACCCATGGAAATGTGCTGTTGGAGTGTGTGTTATAAAAACGTTCTTTTTAAGAAAATTTGTTGATGTGCCAAAAAAGAAAATGTTTGAAAAGACAATAGAATTCTTACCGAATTGAAAACAGATTTACAAAAGATGCTTCTTTTGTACATGGTAGGGGAAAAGTGAGAAACAAGACACACACACAAAAAAAAACATGAACTGATCTCTTCTCACCTTTTGATCTGTCTTTGCCAGTAACCGGATCATCATTTTCACTTTCATCATCATCTTCGTCATCCTCATCATCCTCTTCATCATCATCTTCTTCATCATCATCTTCCAGTTCTTCATCATCACTGTCTCCATCTTTATTACTTTCCTCCTTATTGGATGTATCTGACACAGAGACATTTTCATCTTTGTCGTCGTCATCAATAACGATGGTCACAGGGTTGGACGGAGCAGGTTCTGGTGCCGCCAGCGCCATCATTTCTTGTCGCTCTTCATTCATCATTGCTTCATCACTGTCATCATCTGTGTGGATACATACATAAACACATGTTTTAAGTACACAGGCAACTGGGACAAACAGGTAAGGAATTAGAAGGCAGAAAAAGAGGAGAAAGGATAAGAGTGAAAGAAAGACAGAAAGAGAGAGAGAGTGAGTGTGTGTGTGTGTGCGCGTGCGTGTATGCTTATGTGTACATGTATGTGTGCATGAATTTGTATCCATGTGTGTATGTATGTGCTGGTGAATATTGCATTTCCCAAACCCTTCCTTTTTATTTTCATGTTGTAAACAAAAAGACATCAATGAGACACAGATATACATATACACACCTACACACACCTTTACACATGTATACACACATACTCACACACTGCTCACATACACACACACACACACACACACACACACACACACACACACACACACACACACACACACACACATTTGTGATGAACTGAATGGGACTGAAGATTCAAATCAATTAAAACTGAACATGAAAACATCTGGCCACCTCTGAAGTAAAGAAACTAAAACATACCAAAATACAAGACATAAAAATACAACACAACTACAGCAATAAATGAATTCCCCACATGTTAATACTTTTCACCCTTTTAGCTGCAAGCTCTAAACAATAAATCATATTCTAACTTTGGTAAAAAAAATATAATATAAAAAATCCACTTTCTGTCATGAACAAGATAATTTTTTTTTAAATCAGGCTCTTTAACTCGTTGACACGGCTAAATGGACCCCGCAATTTCCTGAGACGCACTATTTTTAGCAGTTTTACAAAAATTCTGAGCCCCTTCTATTTGCAATAAAAACATAAAATTATACATTTTTAGAAAGCTCATTATGTCTACTTTTTAGAAATGAAACCAACTTGTATGAGTAATTCAGGTAAACGTTTCCAAAATGTCAGGTCAAAATGCTATATAAATGCAAAAAATAAAAAAGTTCTGAAGTCAAATTTACACACATGCAACATTATGAAATCAGTTCATTGTCAAATATTTTCCTACCTTTATTGTCTTTTTGGGTCAAATGATGGCAGGAGAAGCTTTGAACAGCAAAATTTCAGTCAGTTTGATCCTTTTCATAGTCACTTATGCCACAAAATAAAAAAAAAGATTATCAGTCACAGTCACTTGGGGTATGGCAAAAACAAAAGCCCAATTCAGACAAAGAAATGTGTGGGCAGACAGTCTAAGGGAAGGAACTGTGTAGTGGAAGGTTACAGCTTGATGACTGGTTGAGTTGCCTTGAATAGCAAGGCTGCTTCACACAGTGAAAAATTAATTACATCCGCCGCTTCCCTGGAAGTGGCACGTTGCTTATGACGTCATAGACGGCCGCTTACTAGTGGGTACTAGTCATCAAATAATATCCAATTATAGCGCAATACTGCTGACACTGTCACAACATAAATATTTTATCACTGGACAGCAAAATGGTGAGCTGACTTATTCAGACTACTAACAGCAACAGTCAAAACTAGAACTGGAAAGTTGGAGTCTGGAGTTTGTTCAAATGGCATTCTGGCAATTCCTATATGCGCTCCATCCAAATATCCCAGCAGTTATCTGACATGACAGGCTCCTTAAACCTCCGTAAAAACCCTATGCAATGGAAAAGTCTTGAAATGGGAAGAGAAACAGGATCTACCAAACAGTGCCACCACTACAATGACTGGAGCAATAAGATGGGCAGTGAACAAGTCAACTTTGGTGTTGTGGGGTGGGGCTGAACTCAAGACGTGTGATCTGAATATATGGCACGGCGCACAAATCCAAGATACTTTACTTGGCTCTGCCTGCGCTATAACTGCCGTTATTAATAGCACGCATCTTTCCCCTTCCCTTCCACTCCCCACACCCTTTTCATCCGTCCTGCTGCCATGTATAGCGCACTCAGCTTCCTTCTTTATCATTAGGGCTTGAGCACAAAGGTGCGCTACAGAGATAAGACTTTGGTCGACCCTGCCTGGCTAAAATTAGCACTCACAGCCGGCGGATGCTGGCTCACAACTAAAGGGTGTCAGAATGGCTGGGAAAATGCAGCCGTGATGGATCTATCAGACTGAAAGAGCCAGCCAGCTGGAAACGTACCTTGATGCTGACCAATGTCAAAGTCACTGTCCTCCTCGCTGTCGCCTATGTCAAACTCCACTTGTTGCAGATGTTTTTGGACCAGCTTGACACGACGCTTGTGGGCGCTCTCTGCACTGTAACAACACAACACAACACAAAATGATAAATAAATATTGTCTGGTGAACGAAACACTTTTACATGACACATCTGAAGGTCTTGTGGATTTCTCTTTTTCCTCTATTCTTTTGTTGTAGTTGTTTTATTATTGCTTCTTTTAACCTATTGGATGTTGGGTATGCGCAAAAAACAGAGGGGGCTCAGGCATTTATTACTAAATTAATAGATCTATCAGCACATATGCTGACCTGCAAGACAGGAAATATCTCCACTCTTAACCTGTCAGGTACTACTCAAGAAAGGCTGAACTTCCAAGACCTGATTAGAAATCAAATGTCCAAACCAACTTGGTTACCATGCCTGTCAGCAAAGAACTACTGAAAAAACAAAGAACATAATTACTGCCATGCAGCAGGACTTCTGACAGATGCATATGCATCTTTTACACATTAAGACCTCAAATCATCCCTTCACACTGAGCTATGTATCTATTTTGTAATGGTATTTACTCAACAAAATGTTATTTTGAAGGTTCAAACATTGTACTGTTATTTTCAATTTAAAAAATCTTCATTGTGCATGCCTCTGTATTTTTTCCACTTCTCAACTTCAATGACACTACCAAGGATGTATCCACGATTTTAGAAATGCTTGTGCAATATATATAAAACATGATTTATGTCTTTCAGTTCACCTTGTTTCACATCATCTTTTAACCAAATCTTCATCAACACATGTTGCTGAAATTCTCACATATACTGATAATTTCTGTTGCATCAGTACTTTAAATTATTTGTCTTTTAAAAATTAAATGTTTCCACTGTCAACCACATGTGCATGCATTCTCTGTAAGTGTATGACAATGAGCACATGTCAACATTCACACATGTAACAAATACATGTACACCCACAAACTTTACACACATGCAGAGATGACTATGTAAGCATGCAAATTAAACACACATGCGCACACACACATACACGCACGCACACACGTACACACACACACACAGAGTGACACACACACACATAGTCACACACACATTTAATTACAGGAAAATATATATGCATACATACACAAAATTTTGTGAAAATGCATACAAATGCACTGCTTGCATAATTTATAAACACACCAAATCTAGTACCTCTGCACCACCTACACCTACACCCACACCTACACCCACACCTCACACCCACACCCACACGATCAAATCTGTCCCAATCCATAAAGTCTACAGCAGTTGTGATAGTGATTATGTGAGAAACCCTGCCTCCACACAAATTGCCAATGTTCATCCATAAACTGTGACCATCATGGTACTCTGATGGAGAAATCTCCACATGCATGTATGATGTATACCCTTCACTGCTCATTAACTAAAATCATTGTTTAAGACAATGTCTCTCTTGATGCTGAACAAAGGTGGATATATATATGCTGATTTGAGTTGCAATTCTTTCATTTTGTGCATTCGCTTACAAAAAAACAGATCTTCTTCTGGTCACTTATCTCATTTTCTGCAACTAATGAAGATTTAGTGTTACATGTTTCTTTCAAAATCAGGCCATAAAGATATGGACAAACCCCTGTTCTGCTAACATGCCAAATTTTAACAAAAAATATCTCAAATAGGTGTATTTGAGAATTTTTTGTTAAAATTTGACAAGTATGAGATTTTTTTTAATTAAAATTTGGTACATCAGCAGAACAGGGGTTAGTCCATATATTTATGGTCTGATTTTCAAAGAAACATGCAACATTTATCTTCATTAGCTGCACAAAATGAGATAGCTGTATGGTGTCCAGAGGTGATGGTGCACCTAATACTGTCACTGTTCATCAATCTTAACAACTACTACTGATGATGTGATAGGAAAGTTATTCATTTTGAGTAGAGAGATTTGTGAAATGTTATGATCCTTAATGCTTCGATCAAGGATTATTTATGTTATGCAATAGATCTTTTAAAGACGCCTTTCAATCACTGATGAAAACAGACCCTAATACATTATAACTCATTCAAAAGATGGTGAAAGCTCATGTTCAGTTTATCAGAAGCCCATTCTGACCACCTTATATAAACAGAGGTCCATTCCTTTCACACCAGGTAAGCAAAGTTCTTGTGAGGCATGCTAGGAAAGTGCATTTTTTTGTTCTACCTTGTGGCAACAGTGGCTGGTACTCGTTAGGTAAGGTGAGGTAGTTCTGAGAGGATCTTTCAGGCAAGGTAATGTGTAAAGATGGCAGTTGCTAAAATCAGAGGCCCATTTTCTGATTTTGCATTCACAGGCACGCTCACATGCAAGTGACAAGATAGCAAATGGCAAAAGTGTGCAATGAAACCGACATGAGGCAAAGGTAAATTTCAACAAATGCCATCATCACCTTGTGAGAAAGGTTCTTTTGATAATACATGTACCTAGCTTTAGCTGACAAGCACCTAGCCAGTCTTGCTGTGATAAGTAACATAAAAACACATTTTCCTGGCATATCTCATAAGATAAGAATGTCACCAACCTAGTTTCCCTTTCGCATCAGTTTCATTGCACACTTTTTTCCTGTTTTTTTTTTTTTTTCCCCCTGTGTGTGTGTGGTGTGTGTGTGTGTGTGTGTGTGTGTGTGTGTGTGTGTGTGTGTTGTGTGTGTGTGTGTGTGTGTGTGTGTGTGTGTGTGTGTGTGTGGTGTGTGTGTGTGTTTTCCCTTGCTACTTACCATCTCACCACTTGCATCTGACTATGCTTGCGAATTCAGAAACAGACCTCATATCATCTATAGCATTGATTCCTTGTTTACTGAAATAATTCACCTGTTTTTCAATTTTACACTGGGGGAGTGGAGGGGGGGGGGGGGTCCCATTTTCTACACAAGCTTAACGGCATCAGAAGCAGGCACGTGTTTTCCAATGCAATAATGATGAGGATAATGAGCATGATAATCATGATGCTTTGGAGGTCCATCTAGATTTGAGACTACATCAGTACATGGCAGGTCCATACTCTAGCTTACTATCAATTATCATAATATATCCTGGCTCAACCAGGCCTGAGAGATAAACAAGTCAGAAGATTCGAGCAACACCCTCAATAATGCATCCATGAAGTGGATGAGACTAAACTGTGTGGTCCCAGTCTTCCCAATAAGCCCACAACACACTCTACTCTGGATAGGAGCCAACTGGAGCTGAAAAATCCTTTTTGAAAGGACTGATGGGGATTCGAACCACAACTGTCCAGTCTGTAATCCATTGTACTAACCACTACAACATGCTGGCTGTTCAATCTTCTTTTAGAAGAAATTTTCAACACAACCCAGATCCATGTCGTTCAAAACCTGCGAACTGGATCCTCTTCCAGGTTCTCTCTACTCCGACTGTCTCCCTACTCTCCTCCCATTCATCACTGACATCATCAACACTTCTTTTCAAACTGGAACTGTCCCAGATTCTTTCAAGTCTGCTATTGTTCACCCTCTCCTCAAGAAACACAATTTAGACCCAAATGAAATGAAAAATTACCAGCCTATCTCTAATCTCTCTTTCTTGTCAAAACTCCTTGAAAAAGTCGTCCTCAACCAGCTGAACTCTCACCTGTCTGCCAACAATCTCCTCAATCCTTTCCAGTCAGCCTACCGCCAGTGCCATAGCACTGAAACTGCCCTACTACACATTCTCAACAATCTCCTCCTTGCAACTGATACTGGCAAAGTCTCTCTCCTCACACTCCTTGATCTGTCTGCAGCCTTCGATACCATTGACCATGGTATTCTCCTTTCTAGACTTCATCATACTTTTGGCATCTCTGACATTGCTCTCTCCTTTTTCACTTCGTATTTATCAAACAGAAAACAAACTGTTCTCATCAATGGCACTTACTCTCAACCTGCATACCTGACCTGTGGTGTTCCACAAGGATCTGTCCTTGGCCCTGTTCTTTTCACTCTTTATACCTCCCCCCTGTCCACCATCATCAACTCCCACTCTATAAAACACCACTTCTATGCTAATGACACCCAACTTCAAGACAGTGACTCACCTGATAATATACAGCGCCTGTTGACTCGCACCACTGAGTGTTACTCGGACATTAAGAACTGGATGACGTTCAACAAACTTCAGCTTAATGACGACAAGACAGAAGATATCCTCATTGGCACCCGTCAGAAACTTTCTCAGCTGCCTCCTCTTTCTCTTCCATTATGTAACACATCAGTCCCAATTTCTGATTCAGCTAAAAACCTTGGTGTCTGCATTGACTCTACCCTCTCCATGAACAACTTTGTTTCTCAAACTGCCAGATCTTGCTCTATCATCTCCATCGTATAAGCCTGATCAGGAAGTATCTCTCTGTCGAAACAACTGCAAAACTCTCGTTCTCTCCTTCATAATGTCTCGCATTGACTATTGCAATTCACTCCTGTCTGGTCTTCCTGCCTCCACCATTCACATCCTACAGCGCATTCAAAACAATGCTGTACGCCTTGTACTCAAAAAGAAAAAAGCTGACCACATATCTCCTCTCCTGGCACAATTCACTGGCTCCCTGTATCAAAGCGCATACAGTACAAACTAGACACCATGTGCTACAAAAGCCTCAATAACGCAGCCCCCGATTATCCTGTCAAGCCTACTTGAGATCTATTTCCCTCACGTACCCTCCGCTCTGCCTCCAATCCTCTGACTTTTCGCTTTCCACGCACTAAGCTCAATACCTATGGTCCACGAGCCTTCTCTGTTTCTGGTCCACTCTCCTGGAACAAACTTCCTCTCTCAGTCCGTCAGCAACCTACTTTTGTCTCCTTCAAGTCCGCTCTCAAAACTCACTTTTCTCCTCTGCATAAAATCCTAACCTCACTCAACCCCCTCTGCAGCCTGTCTCCGCTCGGAGGGGAATCACTTTGTTTTAATATATAATTGTATATGATATGCTCTCTATAATTTTCCATTGCTTTTATTCTTGCTTTTATTGCTTTTATTCTTTCTCCCCATTTATAGCCATGCTGTGGTGTGTGTGTGTGTGGTGTGTGTGTGTGTGTGTGTGTGTGTGTGTGTGTGTGCGTGCGTGCGTGCGTGCGTGCGTGCGTGCGTGCTGCGTGTGTGTCTGTTTCAGCGCTTAGATTTGATTTTGTCGAGATTTTGCGCTATATAAATATTGATAATTATATCAATTATTAGTATGTTAATTCTTTATGAGGATAGACTGACACGACAGTGCTAACATTCAATGTAGGCCTACCAGAATTGCAGTAGCCCTAATTCTAAGGCTACAATTCTACTCTAGTAGGCCCTGTGCCCAAAGACAACATGAAAAAAAATGAGACTTCAACATGTTGACTGCTGCTATTTGAGTGAAAATATAGAATTGGTACCCCAAAGGTTGCAGAGCAGTCAAAAATAAAGATAGAGGTATAGTTTTACTTTTGCCATATTTTGAAAGCTAAAGCAATGTAGTTAAAGGAAACATAAATTAAACAGCTGGGTCTCATTTGGTTTTTTAGTAATTTGCATAATAAATCGAAAATATATCTTGGCGTTGCGTGCATCACAGTGTGACACAACAAATTATACAAAATAATTGCTGCATCTTGTGGTTGTTGGACAACAAAGGAACCAAACAAGATAGACATTTCATATTGTACAGATATAAGCACTTGAAAAGTGTGACACCGTGAGGTACGCGACGCCACTGTGAAAACATTTAAGATTGATCTCAGTTTGCACTATTTTGTAAGTCTGTGCATTATCATTATTTTGCATGATCAACAGCTATTGTGTGCATAAGAACCAGATATATTAAATTAATTTCTAGGCAAAAATCAAAAGTATCATCATGATAATCATGTTTTGTGTCACGTTTTCACATGTGACACCTGCTGACATTACATGTGACACCGTGAGGTACATGACATATCTTCAGGCAATGATCAAGTCTAAAACTGGCTTTTCCACTTAGATTTTTAAGACCTTTTATCTTTTGTGTCGATACATATCATCTAACAACACTGGGCATATTTCATCATGCTAAAATTCTTAAAACAGAGACGATGTCGTTACGTTCATCAACGATCAAGTGTGACACACTGTGCCACACACAATCCGATGAGACAAATAAGCCAGTGTTGGGATTTATCGACCCATTTCACTAAAATTACGCTTTACGAACCACACATTTAAACTCATATTATACACATCAAAAAGAGATTTAAAAAAGGCATCGTGCACTCATCGCGAACACAGTGAAGGGCTGGAAAAGTTAAGTTGAAGCAAGTTGAAGGGTTGACCTGATTTCGCGCAGGGAATTCTCGTTCCGTTCTTACAAGGACACGATGTGTGACACCACACAGATTTTTGTGCTTCTGCTATTTTTAGCAGTACACACTTGTGCACAAACGTCATCACTCGATGTGTACATATGATTAGTCGTTTTAGACGGTCGCTCGACTGGCCAGGCAGCGTTCGTCTGCTACAATCGGACTTCGAAGTCGTGGCGTTCCGATGCATCATAAGCGTGACGCCATTCACAAAAAAAATTCTAGAAATTTAATAGTTTGCTTTATTTCTGTTAAATGGTATCGTTGTAAGGTAATTCATATCTATTTCAAGATGAAAAGCTGAATTTGTGCTTGAGATGAATGGCACTGTGTGTAGTGAACAGGCACTGCCCCACACCATAGCGTGACTCCGCTTGTGAATACGAATGGTCATTTTCAGGAGTCTATAATTACGCAACACGCTTTTTCAAAATTAATCGCTTGTCATCACAGTTTAATTGACGTTTTATTGATGATTTAAACCAATCACCACGCAATAAATTGAAACAGTGTGTGTGTTTGACTGCAACATTCGAAGCACATGTTCAGCTGCAACTTTTCAGCGGCCATATTTGTTTGTTTTTCGACTTAAAGTGCACTTTTCTTAAAAATGAAAATTATTGTGGTGCCATCGGTGCTACCACAGCTTCTCCATTGTTAACTTAGTACATTAGTAGCCTTTATGCTACCTGGGAGTTAATTTCTAAGATGTAATAGAGGAAAATGTCATACCTTGGGTACCAATTCTATATTTTCACTCAATTAGTAGGCCTATTTTTTAGCATTTGAAATATTTTATTTCAGTTTCAAATGCACACTGCTGATTGCGTGCACAGAGAGAGAGAGAGAGAGAGAGACTCAGACTGACAGAGAGAGAGAGACTCAGACAGTCAGAGATTCAAAGAGAGAGAGAGAGAGAACTACAGCGGACAGAATTGTTCAAACTCAGCGATCGAGGTTGACTGAAACTAATTGATAGCGACAGTCGACCATAAAAGATTAATCACGATCACTTACTCATTGTTTTGATGAGAAAATTCACGCTTGGGTGAACTTCCTGGCCGTCACTCATTGCTGCAACTTTATAGGGTTGTTCTGGTGTAAATCTCCAAATATTTTAACTGAAGAAAACTGACCACAGTCTTACAAGATTCCGTCAGTTTACCGGCCAACTATAATAGCCGAAAGTGCATGCTCAGTTTGGTATTTAGATACTTTCGGAACGAGGTTCTTGTATTCAGTATCTTTTGGGTAAAAAACACTCAAACTAAACCTTTGGGGGGTTTATCATCGCAGTCTTTTTCCTGTGGGCAATTTCTCAATAGATGTACACATTAACTGGTTGCTTAAAATCTAAAGATGGTACGATTGATATTGAAAAAGACAAAATATATTAGGTAGATGGGGAGAGTACATTAAAGATCTTTATGACGATGACAGAAAGGAGAAACACGCCATAAGAAAGAATGAAAGATGAAGTTAGAGCAGCATTGAAAAAGATGAAACTGGGAAGAGCTCCAGGAACAGACAATATTACTATAGAAATGATTGAGGTTATTGATGAATTTGGTATTGAAAAGTAACAGACCTCCTAAGTGAAATTTATGACGCCAGAAAATCCCTAAAGATAGCTCGTATGTCGAAATCAATTTTCATTACACTTCTAAAAAAAAATTTTTTTTTTAAAAAAAAGCAGGGGCTATAAAATGCGAACTCCATCGTACAATCAGCTTAAGGAGGCGTGTGACGAGATTCTATTAAAACTATTTACGACGAGAACAGGGAACAAAATCAAAACAGAAATAGCAGAAGAACAATTAGGCTTTGTTAGGAACTCTCATAGAAAGATCAGTTGAGTTGAATACCGGTAAGGATTTGTATTTATGTTTTGTTGATTATGCAAGGATTTTTAAGTTTGTAAAATTATAGAACAAAGAACAAATTCACACATAGATAAATGGTCTGAACAATAATATCAGAGTTTTAAACAGGCAGTCTCATTTAAATCGAGATAATAATCGTGAATATTTTATAATCCATGATTTGCTAGGGTTGGTGTTGAACACTGCAAACGCATCCAGAGCTGATCTCGAGTTCAATCCCAGGCCAAAACATTTTTTTAAAAACTGGCCTGTTGGCTGTTCGTCTTACTGTTTCCATCATTCTGTTTCCATCTTCAGCTTAGTGTTTCATAGGTCCCTTCCGCCTTTCCAGACCTTACCAGTACATATGGCTTTGTGCATGAATTGTGCCAGGTAATTGATGGTGGCAGATTTATGTGGAATTGTTCGAGTGCCATGAATCCCTCTTGAACAAATTCCAACACTACGTGACACGAGAGGGACCATCGGATCACCAATGGGTTCTCTCTGGGCGAGGCTTGTCCATTGTTTTTGAGGTGGGACCACAGCCTTCATGAAACACACCTTCACGAAGGCCGTAGTGGGACCCAGCGATCGTCATAAATGTAAGTTTAGTTTAATTTAGTTTAGTTTAGTTTAGTTTAGTGTTTAGTTTAGTTTAGTTTAGTTTAGTTTAGTTTAGTTTAGTTTAGTTTAGTTTAGCAATAGAGACATAACACATTAGCTGTTTGGCTATTTCAAGTCCCATCATTTTTATTTTTATTTTCCAACACACGTAGCCTAGGTTTGTCGCAGGCACAGTTTTTTTTTTCTTATTGTTTTGATGATTCATTCATCATATTCGAATTTAAGTTCAATGTAATGTTTCCAATGGTCAAGCTGGTTTTTAAACGAGTTTGTGTTTAGTGCTCTTTTAATTTCGATTGGTAATTTATTCCATACACGTGCTATTCTATTTGTAAAATAAAACTTTCTAACGTTAAGTCTTGCAATATTCTATAAATATTTTATCAGTACTATTTCTTGTTTTGTCACAGTTTGTCAGTTTAAAAAATTGTGTTCTATCTACGTCATCTATATTGTTAAAAATCTTAAAACTTTGAAGTACGAGTGGTTTTTTGTAAGAGGTGGGGGGGGGGTGCTGTATTTGCACTGTCCCCTGCAAAGAATGTAATGTCAAGTGTTTTGAACTTTGTATATGAAATTTTTTATACCAGTACAGCATCTGTCTCCTGCCTCTATAAGATGAAGTGGAAAGGCGTGGATTGTATGTAGGCATGTGGCGTGTGTGTACGACAGGACATGCAGAAAGAATGCATAAATATACATACGCGCGTAACTCTGTACGCTAATTACAAGTGCGCATACGTTTTGTGACACGAATTTCACTTGCACGCGCGCGTGTGAGATACTTATAAACACCCTCACCCACCCATCACCACCACACACCACACACACACACACACACACACACACACACACACACACACACACACACACACACACACACACACACACACACACACACACACACACACACACACACACACACAAGTGGACACACTCGCATCTAATATCATGATGTTGGTAACAGATATGGTAGTGAAGTGGGTAAACGTCAGACTTTATTTTGTATAAAAAGAGCACGACCGTCAGGGGCGGACAACAAGGCAAATGTATATGTAGATTGTCATGGCCTGAAGAGTGGGGAAAGAAGGGTTGTTTCCCTTGCAAAGGTGACACCAAAGAACTCAAGGAGACAAATGAGAGACAAGGAAAAAACTGTTACCGAATAGAAAAAAACTATCTGGTCGCTACAAAACGAAACAAAAGAGAAACCTTTAAGAAAGACAACTCAAAAGAAAAACGGGGTAAAAAAAAAAAAAAGAAAGAAAGAAAGACACACTGCTCGTGGCTGGTAGCAGTAGGGTAGGTCATGTAGGTACCAGAATACTTCTACCTCTGCAGAGTACTGTGTCAGTATTTAGGTCCTTCAGTGGCAAAGTCCTATGCTTCGGATTTTTAACCCTTTGACTCCCGCATCCTATTCACCAACTGCAAAATCTTAACCCTTTGACTCCCTCACCCTATCCACCGGTGGATAGGGTGAGGGAGTCAATGGGTTAAGATTTTGCTTTGCTACACAGTGCTAGCCCGGCTGACAATGCAAGGTGCTGGTCGAAGGGTACGAGAGTCAAATGGTTTAATTGGAAGGTCCCGGGATCCGTTCACTTAGACACCTTCACCTGGTAGGTAAAGGTGAGGATATTTCCGCTCTCTCCCAGGTCTACATGTATGCAGACCTTGTCAGTGCCTAAAACCTATTCCTGTGTATACATCATAATAATGCATGCATAATATCCAGTCTGTGAGTTACAGCTAATTGCAGAAAATGAAAGGGACCTACAAAACCTTGTGTATATATACTAGAAATAGAAAGCAAAGGTAAGGGTTGGAACTAAACAGCAGGAAGACTGAAGTCATGGTGACCAGTAAAAAACATGAAATCCCCTCATGCAAAATAACAATAAATGGCACAACCTTGACACAGGTTAATAAGTTCAAATACCTGGGAACGGTTATTTCATCAGACGGCAGATGCACATAGGAAATAACCGGCAGAATCGGCCAAGCCAAAACAGCATTCAAGAAGATGACAAGCATTCTTACCAACAAATGCCTATCAATTAACATCAGAAAGAGAGTCCTTGAATGTTATATAGAACCAATACTGTTATACGGATGTGAGGCGTGGACAGTCAACAAGCAAAGCCAGAGCAAGACTGAGGCAGCCGAGATGTGGTTTCTAAGAAGAATGTTGAGAGTTCCATGGACAACAAAGAAAACAAACGAGACAGTCTTGATGGAGGTAGACACAAGTAGATCACTAATAAGGAAGATTAGGAAAAGACAAGCAACATTTATAGGCCATTTTATGAGGAAGGGGGATTTGGAGCACCTGGTCACAACGGGAAAGCTGGAGGGAAAGAGAGCAGCAGGTAGACCCAGGGAGAGAATGCTGGACGGACTTGCAGAGTGGCTGGGGATGAGGAGGGTGGGGAGATGCTAGGGGCAACGAGAGATAGAGATGGTTGGAAGTCCATGGTCGCCAACGCCATGCGGCAGGGCACCTGATGATGATGATTATGATGATGTTCATTAATGTGTGTATTCCTAGATGTGTGTCTGTAATGTGACAATAAGTATTTCAGATGTATGTGTTACACTTTGTATCTTTCAAAATGTGTAATGTGCAGTGAGTCGAGAAAAGAAAAAAATACGCGATGCAAGAATGATAGTATTATTATTATTATTAATATTATCATTTCATTATCATGATGAAAAATTGAGTTCAGCTGCGTACTTCACTACGAATCTTCTAACACATATAATGTCCAAATGGGCAATGAGTCCAAAAGAAAAGTGATCCCCAAGAATGATTTATTATCATTTTATTATTATTGATATATATGAAAATTTTAGTTGAATTGGTTTTGCAAAAAAGAGATGACAGCCCAGCCCAACGAAGAACCGTGGACACTGGTGTCTCAGCTTTGGGGTTGGGTTGATTGTTGATTTGTTGATTTTTTGGAGTTTGGGCGTTGACAACCAGTTTAGACTCTATTTGAGTCCGTCCCCGGTTTCTCCCCGACCCGAACCACCGTCTCCCGCTACCTTAAAGAATATTACAGATCTATATACCCATCAGAACTAATCTTTTTCATGAACGGGTTTCAAAACTTTGCATCAACTGTCATGCATGTGAAAATAATAACAAAATGTGACGTATTTGCCGCCAAATGAGGATCTTATTACGCAGATTGGTACTAAGACGGTGCGTTATATTTTCTTATTATTATAAACTGAAGGCTGGTCAAGCATAATTGAGTCAAATTCATAAAATAAAATCTGTGCTTTTGTCCGAGTTATGCAGCAAGCTAAAATTAAACCTAGTTTCGTTTTCGTAGAAGTTATTACGTCCGTCATTGCTGCTGATTCTGAGAAACTGAAAGTAATGGGGGAACTTCCCCTGGAGTATAAATAGGCTTGCTGCGTCATGTGATATTCTGCATTGGCTTACTAATAGCTTTCGCAGCGCTGTAACGATCGAAGGTATTCAGAGAATAATGCCTGGTGTCTCTGTGTGTGGGTGTGTCGGTGTGTGCTGAGAGGGATAGTCACCGCATGGAAGTAGTGTGTGTATCTTTGTGTGTGTGTGTGCGTGCGTGCGTGCGCGCACGCGCGCGCGTGTGTATACTGAGAGGGGCAAACACCGCGCGCGCGCAAGTGCGTGCGTGCGTGTGTGTGTGTGTGTGTGTGTGTGTGTGTGGTGTATGTGTGTTTGTGTATGTGTGTTTTTAGAGACAATCACATGAGACTCTGTATGTGTGTGTGTGTGTGTGTGTGTGTGTGTGTGTGTGTGTGTGTGTGTGTGTGTGTTGTGTGCTAGTAAGCTAAACTTTAATGCAAACACTAATTATATTCACAAGAAATGCCACCCACAAATGTACTTTTATGTAAACTTATTGGTTGTTTTTTGTTTAAAGCCCAGTTGACTGCGTAGAGCCATATATGGGCGATAACCGTTTCAAAACATACACAATACTTTAACAGGGGAGGGGGGGGGGGCGAGTGCGCGGGCGCATGTGTCTTTGAGAGCGAGAGGAGTGAGTCTAAATAGGCGAACGGAAGTAGCGGGTAGGCGAACCGAGACAAAGAGTGGCACTCCTCAAGAGGTCATACAGGATGAGACACACCTGTGTGGGCCCAATGAGCCCAAACTGTGGGTAGGAGCTGTTTGAGGTAAAAACCAAATCCTACGTTTTTATTTTCGGGGCCGGGTGGGGTGGGGGTGGGGGGGCTGATGAGGATTTGAACTCACAAGCTCCCAGTCATTGGTCTGTTGAACTACGGTAATCATTTCACCTTATGACTGGTTAAGTTTGGTGTATTGTGTATTCACCTCCACAAGAATGGGACGACATGCTCACTGATCTGACTTGTTGAGAGGTAACAAGAGTCAAATGAACACACGAAAATGACCTTTATCATACTTGTATGTACACAGCAATACGAGAGCAAAAAGGAATAAAGAAAGAGTTTAGAGAAGATTCAAGAGGTATACATCGCAGTCGGAGAATTCCATATGCGCTCAACCTGATCTGCCACCTGTTACCTGGCAAATTCCTTAAGCCTGCACAAAACCTATGCCCTGGAAAGGTAAAAGGTAATTCGCTTTAGGACTTTTTGACAGGCTAACAAAAAAATCATATATTGATGGTGAGGCAAATATGTCAGAAATTGTCTTCGTAGAGAGTGTAGGAATATATCGTGTTAACCCAACACACGAAAGAATATGATATGACTATGAGTTATCTTCTTTCCACACAGACACACTATATTCCTGGGTATTTTGTTTGAATGCATTCAAGTTTCCACCTACACATAAGGGATTGTATAATTCTGCCGGCAGGAAATGGCTTAGGTGATTTGCTAATTTCAAAGTTCATGTAACATTTCTTATACTTTTTCTGTTTATCTTGGAACTGCTGTCATACGTAGGTGTCCACTGAGGAATAGTACTCATGCAATGAGAGAGAAAGCTGTATATTGTTTGAATGTGGTGAGCTCTTTGCCCCCCATTTGGCAGCCCTATCAACCATATCATTATAATGAAAAGAAGCTAGGAGATGGTATCCAGCAGAAAGTAATGTCAGTGCCTCTTAAGGATAAATTATGAATCAAGTGAGTAATTTCCAATATCATTTCAGATCTTGTTTGTAATTTTGATAATTCAAAAGCTTGAAGTACAAATTTTGAATCAACGCAAAAAAAAGTATCTGAAGAATTGTCTTAGGAAGACCTAGCATATAATTCAAAGCCATTAATATTGCAAAGAGTTCAGCGGTAAAGACAGATTTATTAAATCCTGTATAGAAACATTTCTCAGTTTTGAGAGCAGGTATTAAAAACGCTGAGCCTGCTTGTCTTTCAGTTACTGATCCATCAGTGTAAATTTTCAAGTGATCGGAATAACAGTCTTCTATATGACATTTATTTAACTTGACTTGCCAGCAAGTTGATATTATCTTCTTTTTTTTAAGTCAGTGTGGTGTATGTCAAATCGTGCTCTTTGGAATTCCCAATTGGGTACTAGTGAATTCCAGAGCCTTTCATAACGTCAGATGTATATGTTGTAAGTGTGACCTGTGAAGATATTGATTTAGCTCTTTTTGGAAAGTCGGTGTCTGACCTTAATTTTGATTCTTTGTCAATTATGTTCTCTATAGTGGTGGTCCTTAACATAAACTTAGTAGAAGCGACTTTCCTTTGTTCATCAAGTGGCAACAATTTGATTGCATCGTATGTGCGAAGACAAGACGCATGCACTGGAAGACCCAGCGCAAGTTTGAAACCTTTACAATCTAAGCTCTGCATTTTTGTTAGTGTTTCGGTGCACTGAAGATTTCTTGGGCATAGGTTAATTTAGATCTAACAAGCGATTTACAAAGATGAACAAGTGTCGATGTATCTTGTCCCCATGTCTGTTTGCGAACTATTTTCAAGAAATTCAAACTTTTTTGAGCTTTTGTTAATAAGTATTCAATATGCTGATTCCAAGATAATTTCGCGGTAAGAAAAACTCCTAAGAATTTAATCGACTCGTTATACTGAAGAAGAGTATCTCCCAGTTTGAAAGTGGGAATATTAGCTGGGTTAGCTCCACTGTTAAACAAAACTATCTTTGTTTTTACCACGGATAGATGCAGTCCATTTTCTACCATGTATCGAGCTATTTTATCAAGCTCTAATTGATAACATTTACGCGTATAATTAATACAGCGCAAAGGTGTTTTCTTCTCATATTTACCTGCATCCACATACACAAAACGTCAGCATATTGAGCTAAAACTACATGTTTTGAAATTTTACTGGATAAGTCATGCAATAGTATCATGAAAAGAAGGGGAGCAATAACAGATTCCTGGGGGACACCCATTTGAAGAATTCGTTTCGCGGAATACACATTTTCAATCCTTGTTTGAAATACTCGGTTTTCTAAGAAATTTTTGACATAGTCAAAAAATGTGACCTGTCAGACCAATACTTTTCAATTTGAGTAATAATCGGGAGTGTCATACTTGGTTGTATGCTTTAGTTATATCAAAAAATGTAGCTTAAACACATTGACGTCTGGCAAATTGTTGTTCCATATTAGTGGTTAACTTTGTTAGGAGTTCGGCTGGTGACCTGCCTTTTCTAAATCCTGCCTGATTCACAGGTATTATTTTATTCTTTTCACAGTAATGCATCAATCTATTTAAAATTATTTTTTCCATCAGTTCACATACGTGCAATGTTATTGCAACTGACTAGAGTTTTTCAAGTCAATATTACATTTACCTGGATTTAGTACAGGAACCACTATTGATTGTTTCCAATAGTTAGGCAGTTTGCCACTGTTCCAGCATTTTTTTTAAAGAGACTGTGCAGCAAGATTTTAAAATTTTCTGGTAAATTTTTTAGCATCTCATTTGAAATTCAATCGAATCCCACTGATGTCTTTTTTTTTTTTTTGAATTGATTTAATGGCATATTTTAATTCTTGAAGCGTGATTGGTGCATTGACGTAATGCGTATTATCTGGGTTAGGATCCTTATATGCGTCGGTCTTTTCTTTCTGTACCCTATAATTTTGGCTAAAGGCAGGAAGTCCTTCTTCTCGACAGACCTCAGCAAACATGTCGGCAAAGCTTCTGCTTTTTCCTGTGAGCTTGGTAAAGGGCTGTTTTTTTGTTTTTTTTTAGCTTTACTGGAATTGATGGCAACTTGATCCCATTTTTCATTGTTTTCAGCTTTTCCAAAATCTTTTGCATATATCTTTGTGGTC
This sequence comes from Monoplex corrugatus, assembly GCA_030674185.1. NCBI lineage: Eukaryota > Metazoa > Mollusca > Gastropoda > Littorinimorpha > Ranellidae > Monoplex > Monoplex corrugatus. The sequence continues at coordinate 36,816,588 of JAPXFY010000030.1, read as the reverse complement.
ACTTACTTCACATGTACAAAAAGGTGTCCAATATTGTTCTTTAACTTGTTCAATGATTCTGTTACAGTTTATATTGGCATTTTTCATCGCTGTATGATTTTCAGGTAGCCTATTTGCTAAAGAGCAGGAAGACTGAAGTCATGGTGATCAGTAAAAAACATGAAATCCCCTCATGCAAAATAACAGCAAATGGCACAACCTTGACACAGGTTAATAAGTTCAAATACCTGGGAACGGTCATTTCATCAGACGGCAGATGCACATCGGAAATAGCTGGCAGAATCGGCCAAGCCAAAACAGCATTCAAGAAGATGACAAGCATTCTTACCAACAATTAACATCAGAAAGAGAGTCCTTGAATGTTATATATAGAACCAATACTGTTGTACGGATGCGAGGCGTGGACAGTCAGCAAGCAAAGCCAGAGCAGGATCGAGGCAGCCGAGATGTGGTTTCTCAGAAGAATGTTGAGAGTTCCATGGACAGCAAAGAAAACAAACGAGACAGTCTTGATGGAGGCAGACACAAGTAGATCACTCATAAGGAAGATTAGGAAAAGACAAGCAACATTTATAGGCCATTTTACGAGGAAGGGGTTTTTGGAGCACCTGATCACAACGGGAAAGCTGGAGGGAAAGAGAGCAGCAGGTAGACCCAGGGAGAGAATGCTGGACGGACTTGCAGAGTGGCTGGGGATGAGGAGGGTGGGGGAGATGCTGGGGCAACGAGAGATAGAGATGGTTGGAAGTCCATGGTCGCCAACGCCATGTGACAGGGCACCTGATGATGATGATGATGATGATATTTGCTGGATATTTTTCGTATTTTTCTTTCTTTTCATTGACTGCCTTTTCACACTCTTTATTCCACAAGACGTTTCCATGATGTTTTCCTGTTTGAGACACTTTAAGCTCTGGAACTGAATTTTTTGCAGCCCTTATGAGTGAGTTGCAGAAATCTGCGTACATGTCGTTTAATGTCATTTTTTTCAGATAGATCTGTTCTTGTCTTTCGTAAGATAGCTTTAAAACTGGCCCCGTCTGCGTTATCTATAATTAAACTTGGGTAAACTATCTCTTGTGGCATTGCGTCTATTTCAGTAATAAGCTTTAGGGTAAGAAGTATAGGGATGTGATCCCAACAAGTCATCTTCTGTTTGCCATGTGGCATTTGGTGCTAGCGATGGTGACAGTAAAGTGAGGTCGATAGCTGTGGGTCTGTGGGTTGGTATATCAGGGACACGGGTAACGTGTCCGTTGTTAAGTAAGTATAAATTGGAATCTACAATATTGTCAATCAACCTGTTGCTGGTTATGATTTTACAATTCTTGTCCCAAAATGGAGCATGTGCATTAAAATCGCCACCAATTATCCACTTGTCTCCTTGATCTTGAAAATGTTTCAGCCATTCGGTATTCACAGAATCGGGACTTATTGGTAGATAAATAGAGGCCATATTCAGAACTAGCGATGAGGAAAATTTTTATAATAATTGCGCATAATGAAATAGATGCGGACGATTTTGGTACTGGCGATGTTCTTTCACAGTAGTTCAATCCTTCACGAACATATAAAGCTGTTTGTATTCGGCCACCGTCATTTTTAGTCATATACTGGTGAATAATGAAATCCCGATATTTTAGGTATATTGGGTTTGATGGTATTCAGCGATTGTAGAAGCAAGACTTGGATGTTTCTAGAAGATAGATAGTTACTCAAATAGGAAATGTTTTCAACAATGGAACGTGTGTTCCACTGAACTACACTGATATCACTGACCACACACTTCTTCATGAAGAACGGTCAAATAAGCTTGAAGCAGTGTCCTACATTTAGATAATCAATTAACGGTCAAGTAAAATTTACACATAGCATAAGTAAGCAAACAAGCAACAACAACAACAACAAAAAGAGTAAAACAATATAGTTGAGTACTGAACAAACTGTGACGTGTCATGGCGCTTTGAGACAGAGATGTCCACATGAAGGCCCTTGGACTGGTTATTATCTATGATAATTAATGAAAACAATTCTTGTTACGACACTAAATATAGATGAAGCTGCAGCCTCAAAGTGCAATTACTTCATTTTGTGTGGTCACTTAACAGAAGACGGACCGTTGACTGACCACCTGTTTTTAACCTCTGCAAACTTCAACGAAAAGTGCAAAATGACCCTTATGTATGCCTTTGTTTTAGATAAGCCTCTGTTCTACTGACATAAAATTCAAAGAAAATCTATGGCCATGCACACGATTAGTAGAGCTGCAAGCTGTTCTGTGTACCGAGGTGATGGTGAGCGTCATGCCGCCATTGTTCGTCAATCTTAGCGACTACACCTACTGCTGATACAGTTATTTCTACTGAGATAATAATTTTGTGCGATGATTTGATACTTATTGATTTTACAAATAGTTATTCCTGTTTATCATGATGCCTTTTCACGTTTTTTAGATCGTCGTTGAAGACTTTATCAGAATATCAGTTGGCAGTTGTTGGGCACACACAATCAGACTACCTCATCAAACTCAAATCAGAAAGTTGCATAGATTGTTTGTTGAAATAATTACTCTGGTTGTTATGACATAATTTTTCTATGATGATATAGGCGTCGTAGGTAATCCTCGTAGTCATTGTAACAGAATCCTAGCTGGTCACGCCCAGTCTGACTATTTTATGATGAATCGTTAAAACCAGCAGTTGCGCTGAAGAAGTCGGCCGGATCGCCGATGAAAGCTACGCAAGTGAGTAGGCTTTTTACTGAGAGACAGGTTTAGCCCGGTAGCCATTATGTCAGATCTAAATAGATCATTCTGTTTGCATAAATTCAGTAAATTTAGGCCAACTGAAACAATTCGTCTGCTTTTAATGACATTGTTATGTTGAGACTTTACTGGCAATATATAACAAAAACTTAATTGATGATTTTCTTTTATCAAACACCTGATACAAACGGTGAAACAGAAACAATCAGGCCTATTTATGTGAGCTTAATCAAAATAATGTAGGCTTACTAAGTTCTATTTTATTCAACTTTTTGTCACGTGGTGAGGCCAACTGATAATGTAGGCCCCTATCATATACAGTTTTGATTTCTTTGAAATGTTGATTTGGGATTAACGTGTGTATGTTGATCTGTATGAGCGATGTATCAGTCTTTCTGGTTGTACTATACTTTGTGTCTTGTAAAATATCGCACTGTCATTGTACAGCACCGCCATTTTTCTCACCAAGCGTGAAATTTTGTTTACCGAATGGGTTTTCTATGGAATTTTGTCAGGGACAAATCCTCGTAACCATGAATTCATTTACACGCATTAAATGCATGCTAACACACACACACACACACACACACCCACACAAGAAAAGACATGTCACACACACACACACACACACATACACACACAAGAAAAGACATGTCACACACACACACACACACACACACACACACACACACACTCACACACACATACACACACACACACACACACACACACACACACACACACACACACACACACTCATTCCTCTCTGTATTGACAAAATCAGTTTTTTACTAAAGCAGATAACACACACACACACACACACACACACACACACACACACACAACTGTTGAATCGAGTGCCTCTACGCAGTACAAGTACTCGCACGAACAATTCTGGAGATGCATGCAGGAAACCCGTGCTGCTTTTCATCGTGTCTTAGTACAGGGACCAATTCTTATGGACTCGAGGCGTACATGTTTCAGTGTGGGTGTGCATGTGTGGTCTATGCACGTTTTACACGTAGTTTCTACATTTTTTTTACCTTTGCTTTATACATGTGCATTACTTTACCCGTGTTTTACAAAAGTTTGTACATAATTTTATCCGCATTTTACACATAGTTTGTTATCACTTTACATTGTACTATACATACTTTCTACATCATTTTACCCGTGATTTCCAAATAGTTTCTACATTACTTTGCCCGTATTTTACACATAGTGTGTACATCGTTGTACGTATGTTTCATACACTGGTTGTACATTACTTTATCTGTGTTTTGCACATAGCGTGTTATAGCATCTTATCGGAATTTTACATACAGCTTCCACGCCACCTTACATCTGTTTTACACATAGTTTGTACATCACTTTAACGTGCTTTACATATATTTTGTACATCACTTTGCCATGTTTTACACATAGTTTGTACATCACTTTCCCCTGCTTTACATACATTTGTACATCACTTCACCATGTTTTACACATAGTTTGTACATCACTTTAACGTGCTTTACATATATTTTGTACATCACTTTGCCATGTTTTACACAAAGTTTGTACATCACTTTAACGTGCTTTACATATATTTTGTACATCACTTTGCCATGTTTTACACATTTTTTGTACATCACTTTCCCTACTTTCCATACATTTTGTACATCACTTTGCCATGTTTTACACAAAGTTTGTACATCACTTTCCCTGCTTTACATATATTTTTTACATCACTTTGCCATGTTTTACACATAGTTTATACATCACTTTCCTGTGCTTTACATATATGTTGTACATCACTTTGCCATGTTTTACACAAAGTTTGTACATCACTTTCCGCTGTTTTACATATATGTTGTACATCACTTTGCCATGTTTTACACATAGTTTGTACATCACTTTCCCGTGCTTTAAATATATGTTGTACATCACTTTGCCATGTTTTACACATAGTTTGTATATCACTTTCCCGTGCTTTACATATATTTTGTACATAATTTTGTCATTTTTACACAGTTTACACTCATTTTACCGTATTCTACAAAAATATCTACACACCTTTACCAGGCTTTACACAGAGTTGTATATTACTTTACCCGTGTTTTGCACAGAGTTTCTACATCACTTGAGTAGTATTTTACAAATACTTGTACATTATGTTATCTGTGTTTTACACATTGTTTGTACATAACTTGAGCACATGCTCTGTGCATAATGTGTACATAACTTATCCGTGCTTGATACATAATTTGTAAATCACTTTAACCGTAACCAGAAAAAACAAAAACACGAAAATAGAATCAGAACGCGTATTTAATACAACCAGAGAAGACAGGCGCAAATGTTTGGCCAACATGGCCTTTGCCAAGTGTAAACGTAAGATCACAAACAAACAAACAAGAAATACAAAATTAGGAGAAAAAGGCTAAAACTTCCCTGCTGCTTCATCCAGTGGTTAGCACCTGTGATGTAGTGCATATGGAATTCGTTCCGAACACGGAGACACGTTGTTTGAGAACTGAAACTGAAACTGAAACTTACAGAGCCATGCTGATGACACAGAGGTCAAGATTTGACCTTCAGGTGTGTCACAAATGTGTAGGTCCGTCAGTTACTTACAGAGCCATGCTGACGATACAGAGGTCAAGGATTGACCTTCAGGTGTGTCACAGGTGTGTAGGTCTGTCAGTTACTTGCAGAGCCATGCTGATGACACAGAGGTCAAGGATTTGACCTTCAGGTGTGTCACAGGTGACAGATATGTCAGTTACTTACAGAGCCATGCTGGTGATACAGAGGTCAAGGATTTGACCTTCAGGTGTGTTACAGATGTGTGGGTCTGTCAGTTAATTACAGTGCTATGCTGATGATACAGAGTTCAAGGATTTGACCCTCAGGTATGTCACACACATACGTTCACACATATCCACACACACATGACCCTCCACATGAATCTATTTTTTTTGTCGCTGCAAGTACATCTCCTACCCTTTCCGTCCCCATCCACTCTGCAAAAACTACTATTTTCTTCCTAGGTCTGCCTGGAGCTCTTTTTCTCTCTAGATATCCTGTTGCGACGACGTGCTCGATTTTCTCTTGACTCATAAATGCGACAATTTTAGATGTCTTGATCATGGCTTTCCGCGCTTGTAACCACGTGACAGACAGTTCACAACGCCAGCTGGCGGCGGCCATCTTTGTCGACTATACCACAATGGCCGAAGATCTACGAGCAGATTCCAGAGTAGTTCTTGCGACTGGTCCAAGTGCTTGCAATGTCTTCAGTTTTGGGTACGTAGGTTTGAGTGTATTGTTGTATAATTTAACGGTAGCGTGTACTATGTCCATTCTGTCGACTTACCGTTCCTTTCGAAATGCCCCAAGCTCGTGTCAACAAATGGAGAATAACTGAACTTCACAATCGAATACGACTAATTTAGTAATTAATCGCAAGTTGATGATGCATTGTTCCCAACAGCCTGTAAAGGCTTTGAAACGGTTATAGCCCTGATATGGCTCTACGCAGCCGGCTGGGCTTTAAACAAAACAACAATAACAATAACACTAGCCTGTATAGGAAGTTTGACACATGATTGATGAAAACAGCTCGTAGTGTAGATCTAACAAGTAACATCAGTCATGTAAATTAGATAGGCCTACCTACATAGAATGATTAGACAGTTCCAAAAAATCTCAGATATTTCTATTCAGTATGTAATTACCATCACCGAAAAGAGCAAAAAAGGAACTTTATGAGAAGTTTTGAGATAACAAGTCTGTGAGTGTGACGATAGTTAGATCTACGAAGTTTTGAAAATTAAATTATCGTTTTCCCTCATTGAATTACATAGCAAAAACTGTGACCACATGTGTGCTGTTTCTTCACAAAAACTGAAAAAGCACCGTGACTTTGGAATGGCTGAAACGATAGAAAAAATATATCAGTAGAAAGATGTTTGTTTGCCCAAGATGACTAGCCTAAAAGTAAGACCTTCATAAATTGCTGAATCTTTACACAAGGCCTACTTAGTAATTAATAAATTTAATTGCCTCAACTGGTTAAAACGAAAATTAACTAAGATTCATAAAAATCTTATAGGCTAGCTTTCAAAAGAATCAAATTGCTGACTTGAAAATTTGTTAAAGCGTCAAAGTAATATTATGGTAAATTACAACAGTTATTCAATATCATCAAGCTCATTCATTCTGTAATAGTTTTTCATGAACAATCATCCTTCAGAGTTTGCGACCTGTGTATTTACGCATTTACTTTGTTTGTATTTTGTAATACTGGTAATGATAAATTTTTATGCAAACACACACACACACACACACACACACACACACACACACACACACACACACAACACACACATATCAACACAACACACCACACACACACGTATATGTATAAAATGAATGTATTCATTATGCCTAATTAATTAAAGTACAAATTTGAAAGCCTGTGCCGGTAGTCTAAAAACCCTTAGAATTTTCAATAGTGGAAATTGTCTGAATATTTTACTGAAAAGTACTGTCTCCAGTTTCCTGGTGACATAGAAATTCATTCCTTATTAAAAATTTATGAATGAAATACTAATTAATGCCTTAAGTATACTAAGTAAAAAAACAAGATGATTCATAGACTGAAATGGTTTGTAACTTGCTCTTCTAGAAATTTAATCTTGAAATTGTCAACCAGATCACTTATTTTACTTGGATGAATAAAGACTTTACCCAGTATAAGAATTTGAGTGACAGCTTAACCCTTTGACTCCCGCACCATATCCACCAACTGCAAAAATTAACCCTTTGACTCCCACACCCCATCCACCAGCTTTCTGCAGGAAGCTGGTGGATAGAGTGTGGGAGCCAGAGGGTTAACAGTAATACTAATGACAGAATAGGTCTAATACAGTAATAGTAATACTTCTATTGATGACAAATATCAGCACCTAATAATCATTCTATTTAGGCCCATACAGTGCCAGCAGTCCTCGTCAAACGGTCAAAGCGTCCTTGTGGTTTTAGATAGCAGCAAAACTAAAAAAAGGTTTGGGGAGGTTTGTCATACCCATACATTAATGTAGTATAGGCCCAAACTCAGTTGGACCCACACCATATTGAAAGATATGCTGGATATTTGAAATAGAAAATTATCACTTTTAAGGCATTAATCATAATCATTAGACCTAGACCCAATCATAAAGAATCGAAGTGTGACCATTAAAATTAAACTTTGAACACTAAAACAAACTTCTAATAAAATAAACACATCACACTAAAACAAACTTCTAATAAAATAAACACATCAATAGTTAGACACACAGAGCTAGAGATCTGGACTCTCGCAGGTCCAGAGTGTGTTGGGTTGGTGACGTCAGTGTGTTGATCTGGTATTGACTGTGGACACGGCTGTTCGTGGGCAAGATTTTAGTTTGAGAAAGGGTCCGAGCTCTGACGCGCGGAAGCAGCGGAGGGGAGGTAGATGGGAGGGAAGAGAAACGATAACAGATGTGAGGTAGATGGGAGGGGAGAGATAAACAATAACCAGACGAGCTGTTAAGAGGGAACCGCAGGTGTCAGTGATAGCAAGGCCAATTAACTTTTTATAGTGTTGCAGTACATAGGTAGGCTGCAAAAACATTAAATTACAAAGTCTGAGTTTCACCAAGAGAAATATGAACAATATAACCAAATGCAGGAATGACTCATGTAGAAACTGATAACAGGCATGCAGAAATGAATGAGATATAACAGCTGTTTTGCTTGCAAAGATCAGATGATTGACAGAAGAAAACCACTTTGTTAAGTAAAAATCCAGTTTAAATGACAAACTGTTCATGCGCCTGCATTTTTACAACATTCATATTTTCAGAGATGTTAGCTGCATGTGTGTGGACAACACCAAACTTAACAAATAAGTGTTTAGTTGTCCATAAGGATCGTTATCAGCTTGTTTAGTAAGTACCCCATCGCTTTGATATGGCACAGATTTCTCTCACAGTACTAAGGCAGCAGTGATCGTTTTTTTCAGTTTCAGAGACGCGTTCCTTGAATTAAGTGTGCATTAGTGAATTTAACTTTAAACTTAAGTGTTATGAAATAGGCAGTGATTGGTTTTCCGTTTTCAGAGAGATGTATTTCTTGATTTCTTGATGTCACTTGCGCATCAGTGTTCAAATTTAACTTTAAACAGAGCCTGGAATTCGTCGCGGAAACGAGGATTTCCGCGGAAATCAAAATCCAAAATCGCGCAAAAAAATTTTTTTCGCGTTAAAAAAAAATCTGACTTGGATAAGCCTTCTAGCTAGTTTTGATGAATATGTCTGTGTATGAACACACTGAAACGATCTGCTGTGTGTGATGGATCCTGATCTTGTGCCCAATGTTTATTAAATTTAAATACTCTTTTGACTGATATTCATTGTGATTTTCAGTGTGTTAGATGCCTTTAAATTTGTCTCCAGAATGCCTCAGAATGCACAGATTTTAGTCTTGATTTTAAAAATTTTCCGGGGGAGCATGCCCCCGGACCTCCCTAGAAGTTTCCTCTTTTTTTTTTCTTAGCAATTCCAGGCTCTGTTTAAAGTGTTATGAAATAGGCAGTGATTGGTTTTCCGTGTTCAGAGATGTATTCCTTGAAGTCACTTGCGCATTAGTCAGTGTACAAGTTTAAATTTAAAGTGTTATGAAGTAGGCAGTGATTGGTTTTCAGTTTTCAGAGGTATGCATTCCTTGAAATAACTTGTAAAGTTGTTTCTGAGTCATTTGTGATTACAGACCATTTGTTTTGTATCTGACAATTATGTTTTTTCCTGTTTCAGACAGACGATTCAACTTGAAGAGTGATGGTGGAATGGCTTCATTGATGGAACCCGCCCAGATGGGTAACAAAAATATAGAAATGATAAAAAGGTCGTTTGTATAAAATGTGGGAAAACAAAACAATAGAAAAGTACTGTGTGTTTTGTTTTGCAGGTTCTTCGTTATATGTTCATTCTTTATTGAATTAAAGCTTTTTAGTATTTTTTGCAATTTAATGATACTTGAGATAATACAGTGAGATTAAATTTAGGAAGTTGTTACTGGATTATGTGCTGGACAGTTTACCCTTATTAGCCAGGTTCAGGTTTTGAAGGAAGATCCTTGGATTTTCTGTGATATTTTTTTCTGCCCCATTTTCTATGCTACCTTGATGGCGCAGAAGCTGGGGCAGTTTTTTTTAATAATGCGATGATGATGATGTTGATGAGGATGATAATCATGATGCTATGGAGTTCCATTTGGGATTGAGATTTGTGTGAAGGGCTGTACTCTGCGCTTACTATCATAATATACCCTGGCGTCAACCAGGCCCGAAAGATACAGATACCTGCAGTGCTGGTCAGAAGATTTGAGCAGCATCCTCAAGGACGCATTCGTGATGTGGATGAGACTCCACTATATGGTCCCAGTCTTCCTAATGAGCCCATAGCACGCCCAACTCTGGGTGGGAGCTGGTTAGAGCCGAAAAATCCCACAATGATTTTTTGAAGGGACTGATGGGGATTCGAACCCACATCCTTCCAGTCGGTAGTCTGTTGCATTAACTAGTACACCATGGTAACTGGTTCTGTGATATACAGATTTAGGGGATGAGTACTCATATTTTCTGTAATAATACTTGTATTTTTGCTTTAGTGGATACGTACTTGTATTTTCAGTGATGATACTCAGAATTCTGCATTTAGGGGATGAGTATATATATGCTTTTGTTGTTGATAATAATTGGATTTCTGCACTCAAGTGGATAAGTACATGTATTTTTGTGTGTGTGGAAATGCTCACATTTCTGCAATTAGGGATAAAAAACAACAACTTGTCTTTTCTGCGATGATACTTGGAGTTCTGTTTTTAGAGGATTCGTACATGTATGTACTTTCTGTGGTCATATTCAGATTTCGGCATTTAGGGAATAACTGCATGTACCTTCCCTTTGTGATGCCGGGGGCTCTTTCAGTATAAATAGTGTCCCCATCTTCTGGAAATTCTGTACTAGAAATTTGCTGTTGAAGTTATGTTTTGAAATGGTTCTAATCCTGATACGGTTCTACACAGCAGGACTTTAAACAAAAATAACAATAACAAAGGGGATAAGTACATGTACTTCCTGTGGTCATATTCAATTTTCTGCATTTAGGGGATAACTACATATACTTTCTGTGCCCATATTCAGATTTCTGCATTTAGGGGATAATTACATGTACTGGCTGTGATCATATTCAGATTTCTGCATTTAGGGGATAACTAATGTATTTTTTGTAGTCGTGTTGAGATTTCTACATTCAGGGGATAACATGAACTTTCTGTAGCCATATTCTGATTTCTACATTTAGGGGATAACTAAATGTATTTTTTGTGGTCATATTCATATTTCTGCATTTAGGGGATAACTACATGACTTTTCTGTAGCCATTGTCTGATTTCTGCATTTAGGGGATAACTGCATGAACTTTCTGTAGCCATATTCTGATTTCTGCATTTAGGGGATAACTACATAGTACATCAGTACATGTACTTTGGTCATATTCAGGTTTCTGCATTTAGGGGATAACTACATGTACTGTGCATGGTCATATTCAGATTTCTGCTTGTAGAGGATAAGTGCATGAACTTTCTGTAGTCATGTTCTGATTTCTCATCATTTCTGCATTTAGAGGATAATAAATGTATTTTTTGTGGTCATATTCACTAATTCAGATTTGTGCATTTAGGGGATACCCCCATGGGGATGCCTGGAGCTCTTTAAGTATAAACAGTATCACCACTGTCTGGAAATTCTGTGCTAGAAATTTTGTCTTTTCTGTCATTCTCTGTGTTTCCGCCTTGTTTGTTTGCTTTCTTTGTAATTTTTATCCTATCACTTTCTGCCTGGCTAGGAGATATTTTACATGTGAATGATACTGAGATTTCTTTGCTGTTCATGGGCGTCTTAACATTCTTCTTAGAAACCACATTTCAGCTGTCTCAGTCTTATTCTGACTTAGTGTGCTGACTCAGTGACTGCCCAAGCTTTGCATCCGTAGAACAGTATCCGTTCTATCTAACACTGAAGAACTCCTTTCCTGATGTTAATTGATAGGCATTTGTTGATTAGAAATAGAATGCTTTTCATCTTCTTGAATGCTGTTGCAGCTTGGCCGATTATGCTGGCTATTTCTAATGTGCATCTGCCATGTGGTGAAATGACTCATAACTGTTCCCAGATATGTACATTCACTGATTCAGCCTGTCTCAATGTTCTGCCATGTGCTGTTTTTTTTTTTTTTTTTTTTTTTGCATGAGATTTCTTGTTTTTTTGTGTGTGTATGTGTGTGTATGTGTTTTTTACTGATCATAATGACTTCAGTCTTCTTGGTATTTAGCTCTAGCCCTTTATTTCTGCTTTCTATTTCTATTACAGTCACAAGATTTTGTAAGTCTTATTCATTTTATGCGATACGGATTGTGTCATCCGCATAATGATTTTTTAGTATTTTTCCTCCAACCTTTATCCCAGGACAGGCTTCTAGGTTTTTGATGATGGTTTTGCTGTAAAGTGAAAACAAATCTGGTGACACAACACATCCCTGCTTAACCCCTTGCTTGATATTTTGGAAAGAGCTTATAGTTATATCATTTTCTACTGTCATTGCTACTGTTTGTTCCCAAAATACATAGTCCTTATCATTCTTTGATCTTTTCCATCAACATTGAACCTTTCTAGTGAGTTGATAGTTCTTCATGTCTTATCTGACCAAGACCATTAATATAATCAACAAAACATAAAATAAATCCTTCAATTCAGTTGATCTTTCTATGAGAGTTCTTAAGATGTATACGGCATTAATAGTCCTTTTTCCTGCACATTGTTCTTCTGCTATTTCTGTTTTGATTTTGTTCCTTGTTTTCATCATAATTTTTCTTTATAGAACTTTTGTCGCATGGCTTATCAACTGATTGTATGATGTAGTTCACATTCTATAGGGCCTACTTCCTTTGTAAGTGCAGCGAAAATTGATTTTGATGTATCTTAAGGGATTTTTCAAATTTCATTTTTAGGATGTATATGGTGTAAATAGTTCCTTTCCCTTCAGTAAATCCGTATTGCTCTTCTGCTGTTTCTGTTTTGATTCTGTTCCTTGTCCTCATCATGAATATTCTTAATAGGATCTTTGTCACATACTCATCAAATTTCAGATTGCTTGCATAAAATTTTGGAATGAAATAGGAAATGTGTGTTCTAAATGGAGATCTCTTATTAGTCTTAACCATATTGTATAAAATCATTAAAAATATATTCATTCCTGAAAGTAAAGAGTTGGATGCATTAAAACCATGTAAATATATAAAAGTAGGGAACTGTGTGATGAAGAAGCCTGACATTCGATTTGCAATCATAGAACATGTAAGTTTGTTAAACTGTAGCTATTGATTAAAATTCTGATGACCAAGATTTTTTCCCTTTGAAGTCATGAAACTAAATTAGATATAGTGAATTGAAATAGGTGTGGTTAGTAAAGCATTGTTTTGTGTGTCAGCATTTAAAACAGTAAAACATGATGATTTCATGGTCATTTTACATTAAAAACAAACTACAGAAAATAAAGGCACCAAGAGTACACTGTTGACTGAACTGACCAGACTTTGTAGTGATGTCACTTGCTGATGTTAAAATATGGGGATGCCGGATGATAAAATGGAGGTTTTCTTTTGGAATTAATCCTTGTCATTCAAAGACTCGTAGGAAAGCATTTTAATCAGAAAGGGAGATAATTGTGCCATTCTCCCCCCCTTTTTTTTTTCCATACACCAGATGGAGAGGAATTTTGTTGGAGGATCTATATTCTAAGAAGAAAACAGGCAAAATTGTGTGTGTGTGTGTGTGTGTGTGTGTGTGTGTGTGTGTGTGTGTGTGTGTGTGTGTGTGTGTGTGTGTGTGTGTGTGTGTGCGCGCGCACGCGCACGCGCACGCATGTTTCAGTATTGGTATTCTGTGTAATTTTGTTTTTTTCTTTTGTTTTGATAATATTCTAGTTTTTACAGAGAGAGAGAGAGGGGAGAGAGAGAGAGAGAGAGAGAGAGAGGGTGTGTGTGTGTGTGTGTGTGTGTGTGTGTGTGTGTGTGTGATTGTGTAAGCATTCTCTTTTGTTTTCTTTTTGTATTTGTTTGTTTTAGTGTATATATCATATATGTATCTTATGAATGTATGACTTTTTATTCTTTTCTTTCTAAAGAGATTACTCTGTGTGTGGGTTTTTTTTATTTTTATTTTTTTGAGAGGGGATAATTGGTGATAATGACAAATCGATACTGAGATGAAGGTGGGCAAAGGGAGTGTGTGTGTGCATGCATGTGTGTGTGGGATGTGTTTGTGGTTGTGTGTGTGTGAGATGTGTGTGTGTGTGTGTGCTGCATGTGTGTGTGTGTGTGTGTGTGTGTGTGTGTTTTAAGTTTTTTTTTAGGGTGGGTATATTTTTGGTATTTGTGTGTTTTGTTATTAAAGTGTGGTGTGTGTGTGTGTGTGTGTGTGTGTGTGTGTGTGTGTGTGTGTGTGTGTGTGTGTGTGTGTGTGTGTGTGTGTGTGTGTTTCCTATAATTATGACAGCCCTTCAGAAGCTGTGAGGGATATATGTGTTGATTTTCATATCAGGGTGATTCTGAATCTGATGGACTTTGTGTGTTCAGCTGATTGTGGGAGAGAGTGTATATCATTATTATTGATATCATATATCTGTATATCATTATTGATATCATCATTATCAGTATATTATTCTCATTGTTATGATGATGATGATGACATTGATGATAATAATTATCATTATTTGTATCATTTTCCCACATGTTTCCCTCAGAGTGTTGAAACAGTGTTTGTGGGGAACTGGATAGAGGTTGATACCAAATTGAGATATGCAAGTGTGAGATTGATCAGTGGAGACTGTGTGTGTCAAAACATGTCTGTTTTCACAGCTATTTATGGACGCATCTTTACACCTTGTATGTTCAGGAACAGCTGACAGAAAGCTGTAGACTGTATAGAGTTAGATCACTCACCTGTCTTGGCCAGTTTCACCCTTTGACTCCCACAGCATGTCCAGCAGCATCTTGCTCTGTCAACCATGCTAGCAAAGCAAAAACTTGGCCCTTTGACTGTCTCACCCTATCCACCAGCTTCCTGCAGGTGTGAGGGAATCAGAGGGCCAAGTTATTACAGTTGGTGGATAGGGTGCGGGAGTCAAGGGGTTGAAGACAGCAGTTGAATGTAAAATGGTAGGTCATATACCTATAGATCAATGGCCAGTTGGAAGACAACTGTTGAATGCCTCTTAGTTTTAGACCACTACATAAAGTGGGTTAGGGTTCAGATTCAAAACACTTCATTATCTGCACAAGAGAAATTACAAATACAATGAATATTTTCTTTTCTTTTAATCATATGAAAAAAATGCAGTCTACTTACATTTGGAATTTTTTTTTTTTTTATTAACAAATTTTTTTTTTCAGTCTTCAAATTTTCATCTTACCTGTAGTTATTTTTTCAAGTAAGTGTTTGAACAATATTTTTCTGGGATTTCAGGGTTTATTGATGGATCTTTGCAGCCTTTTTGTTTTTCTTTTATGAAATTCAGAACTTGACAGAGAACTGTTAACTGCAGTAGCAGGTCTTTTTGAAAGAGAAGAGCTGTTGATGGACTCTTTGCTTTAATGACAGAATGGTGACAGCAGATTGGTTCCTCCCCCCCCCCCCCCCCCCCAAAATGTCATGGCTATTTAAAGATGGAATATAACTGCTGGTGTCAATGCTGGATCAGCATAAAGATTTGTTTGACCAGATCCTGCTTGTGTGTACTTTAAAAATTGTGGGGGAAACATTGGATCAGTACAGAGATTTGATTGACCAGACTACTAGATCTGCTTGTGTTTACTGTAAAAGTTATGGGGAAACATTTTGTGCTGATGTCAAAGTGAAGATTTTTGTTTGTTTTTTTGTATGAAGATTGATCATTTGACCATGTCTTTAGTATTGTGTGTGACTGATGTGTGTGTGTGTGTGTGGTTGTGTGTTGTGTGTGTGTGTGTGTGTGTTGTGTGTGTGTGTGTGTGTGTGTGTGTGTGTGTGTGTGTTTGACCATCTTTACACACACTTAATATATATGGTGTGTGTGTGTGTCTGTGTTGTGTGTGTGTGTTTTATATGTATGTGTGTGTATGTGTGTGGGTGGATGTTTTTTTTTGTTTTGTTTTTTTTGTTTTTTGAGCGTGGGTGGGCGGGTATTGTTTGGTATTTGTGTGTGTTTTGTTATTGTTATTAAAGTATGTGCGTGCATGCATGCGTGTGTGCGTGCGGTGTGGTGTGTGTGTGTGTGTGTGTGTGTGTGTGTGTGTGTGTGTGTGTGTGTGTGTGTTTTCCCTGTGGGATGCTGGGGGCTATTTCAGTATAGAAAGTATCCCCACCTTCTGGAAATTCTATGCTAGAAATTTCCTCTTTTCTGTCACTCTCTTTGATTGTTTCTTCGCCCTTTGCTTTCTGTTATTTCTTCCTATTATTTTCTGCCATGCTGGCCCATTCACCTGTATGTGTTTGATAAAATCTTACATACTTTCTCTTAGGATTGATAATTGGGTACATGTAAATTAATGTAATTAAGTGTATTTTTGGCTCTAGGGAAGTGAGATATGCGGAAGTAATTTTAGGTAATTTATCGTGTTATGCCCATTTTTTATATATGTTTTTGTGTCCTTCTGAATGTTTGAATTTGTATTAAGGTGTGTTTTTTAAATCCCATGTGCGATAAATTGGATGGAATGGTCAACGCCAGGGGCATCTTGTTAGATTATGCGGGGAATGTACTTACTTTTTGTTGTTTTTTTGTTGTTGTTGTTGAAGTTTTGTATGTGCTTTGAAATGATTATAGCCCTGATATGGCTCTACGCAGTCAGGTGGGTTTTAAACAAAAAACAATAAAAACACAAAACAACAGTATGTGAGTTTTTTTATTTAAAAATTTTTTTTTTTAAGGGCACGTATTGTTTGGTATTTGTGTGAATGTTTTGTTATTGCTGTTAAAGTGTGTGTGTGTGTGTGTGTGTGTGTGTGTGTGTGTGTGTGTGTGTGTGTGTGTGTGTGTGTGTGTGTGTGTGTGTCTGCGTCTGTGTCTGTGTCTGTGTCTGTGTGTGTGTGTGCGCGCGCGCGCGCGTGTGAAGATTAATTACTTGACCATCTCTTTAGTGTGTGTGTGTGAAAGAGAGTTGTGTTTGTGTTTATGTATACATGTATGTGTGTGGGTATATGTTTGACCATCTTTCATGTGTGTGTGTGTGTGTGTGTGTGCGGTAGTGCATGCGGGAGTGTATGTGTGTGGGTAATGTGTTTGTGGTTTGTGTGTGTGTGTGTGTGTGTGTGTGTGTGTGTGTGTGTTTTATTTTTTTTTTAGGGCGGGTATTTTTTTTTTATATTTGTGTGTCTTGTTATTGATATTAAAGTGTGTGTGTGTTGTGTGTGGGTGTGTGGTGTGGGTGTGTGTTCCAATATTGGTATTGTGTGTAGTTTTCCTCTTGTTTTTTTTGTTTTGTTTTGATAATATTGTCGTGTTTACACAGAGAGAGAGAGAGAGAGAGAGTGTGTGTGTGAGTGTGTATAAGCATTGTTTTGTTTTCTTTTTGTATTTACTTGTTTTAGTGTATGTGTGTCATGAATGGATGATTTTTTTTTTCTGAATATTTTACTCTTTGTGTGTGTCGGTTTATTTAGTTATCTATTTATTTGATTTATTTATTTATTTATTTTTTTGGAGAGGGTGGGGTAATTGGTGATAATGACAAATTGAAACCGAGATGAAAAAGGGCAAAGTGTGATGTGTTCTTTAACATTTTTTTTTTAGGGCGGGTATTTTTTTGTATTTGTGTGTTTTGTTATGAAAGTGTGTGTGTGTGTGTGTGTGTGTGTGTGTGTGTGTGTGTGTGTGTGTGTGTGTGTGTGTGTGTGTGTGTGTGTGTGTGTGTGTGTGTGTGTGTGTGTGTGTGGTGTGTGTGTGGTGTGTGTGTGTGTGTGTGTGTGTGTGTTTCCTGCGAGTGTGACAGCCCTTCAGAAGCTGTGGGGGGTATATGTGTTGATTTTCATATCAGTATGATTCTGGTGGACTTTGTGTTAAGCTGATTGTGGGGGAGAGAGTCTGTACATCATTATTATTGATATTATCGTTGTCATGAGCATATTCTCATTGGGATGATGATGATGATGATATTATCAATATCATCATCATCATAATCATCATTTGTATCATTTCTTCCCATCTTTCCCTCAGAGTTGAAACGTAATGTGTGTGGGTAACTGGAGAGAGTTTAATACCAAAAAAGGTCGATGCCAAATGTGCGCAAATGCACTGACATGTGTACTTAATTACTTTCTTTTTTTAAAATTATTTTTTAATTTTTTATATTTTTTGCTGTTGAAGTTTTGTATGTGCTTTGAAACGGTTATAGCCGTGATATGGCTGTAGGCAATCAGCTGGGTTTTAAACAAGAACAAGATTAAGATAAAACAATTGTGTGTGTGTATGTGTGTTTTTATTTTTTTATTTTTTTTGAGGGCAGGTATTGTTTGGTATTTGCGTGGGTGTTTTGTTATTGATATAAAAAGTATATTTGTGTGGTTGTGTGTGAGTGTATGTGTGAAGATTGATTACGTGGCCATCTCTTTAGTGTGTGTGTGTGTTTATGTACACTTGTATGTGTGTGGGTATGTGTTTGACCATCTTTCATGTGTAAGTGTGTGTATGCGTGTGTGTGTGTGTGTGTGTGTGTGCGTTCGGCAGTGTATATATGTGTGTGTGTGTGTGTGCGTTCGGCAGTGTATGTGTGTGTGCATATAATGTCTTTGTGGCTGTGTGTGTGAGTGTGTGTGTGTGTGTGTGTGTGTGCGCGCGTGTTTTGAGGGCAGGTATTTTTTTGGTATTTGTTGTGTGAGTGTTGTTATTGATATTGAAGTGTGTGTGTGTGCGTGTGTGTGCATGTGTGCGTGTGCGTGTGCGTGTGTGTGTGTGTGTGTGTGTGTGTGTGTGTGTGTGTGTGTGTGTGTGTGTGTGTGTGTGTGTGTGTGTTTCCTGCGAGTGTGACAGCCCTTCAGAAGCTGTGAGGGGTATGTGTGTTGATTTTCATATCAGTGTGATTCTGGTGGACTTTGTGTTAAGCTGATTGTGGGGGAGATAGTCTGTATATCATTATTATTGGTATTATCATTATCATGAGTATATTATTCTCATTGGGATGATGATGATGATGATATTATCATTGTCATCATCACCATCATTTGTATCATTTCTTCCCATCTTTCCCTCAGAGAGTTGAAACGTAATGTGTGTGGGTAACTGGAGAGAGTTTAATACCAAAAAAGGTTGATACCAAATGTGCGCAAATGCACTGACATGTGTACTTTTCTTTCTTTTTTTAAATTATTTCTTTATTTTAAAAATTTTTTTGCTGTTGAAGTTTTGTATGTACTTTGAAACGGTTATAGCCCTGATATGACTGTACGCAGTCAGCTGGGTTTTGAACGAAAACAAGAGAAAAAATAAAACTGTGTGTGTGTGTGTGTGTGTGTGTGTGTGTGTGTGTGTGTGTGTGTGTGTGTGTGTGTGTGTGTGTGTGTGTGTGTGTGTGTATGTGTGTATGTTTTTGTTTTGTTTTGGAGGGCAGGTATTGTTTGGCATTTGCGTGTTTTTTTTGTTTTTTGTATTGATATTAAAGTGTATTTGTGTGGTTCTGTGTGAGCGTTTGCGCACGTGTATGTGTGAAGATTGATTGATTACTTGACCATCTCTTTAATGTGTGTGTGTGCGTGTGCGTGTGCGTGTGCGTGTGCGTGTGTCTGTGTGTGTTTCCTGTGAGTGTGACAGCCCTTTCAGACGCTGTGAGGGGTATATGTGTTGATTTTCATATCGGTGTGATTCTGGTGGACTTTGTGTTAAGCTGATTGTGGGGGAGAGAGTCTGTATATCATTATTATTGGTATTATCATTATCATGAGTATATTATTCCATTGATGATGATGATATGATGATGATCATCATCATCATTTGTATTTCTTCCCATCACCTCAGAGTTGAAACAAGTGTGTGTGGGTAACTGGAAAGAGGTTAATACCGAAAAAAGGTCAAAAATCAAATGTGCGCAAATGCACTGACGTGTACTTTTTCTTTCTTTTCTTTTTTTATTTTTTTTTGCTGTGGAAGTTTTGTATGTGCTTTGAAATGGTTTGTATGCAGTCAGCTGGGTTTTAAACAAAAACAAGAAAAAAACAAGACAATTGTGTGTGTGTTTGTTTAGGGCAGGTATTTTTGTAATTGCGTGGATGTTTTGTTATTGATATAAAGTGTATTTGTGTTGTTGTATGTGTGTGTGTGCGCATGAGTTGTTGTGAAGATTGATTACTTGACCATCTCCTTAGTGTGTTTGTGTGGAGTGTTGTTGTGTGTGTTGTTTTTGACACATTGTATGTGTGTGGGTGTGTTTGACCATCTTTCATGTGTGTGTGGTGTGTGTGTGCAGGGTGTATGTGTGTGTGTGATTAGTGATTGTGTGTGTGTGTGTGTGTGTGTGTGTGTGTGTGTGTGTGGTGTGTGTTGTGTCGGTTTTTTTTTTTTAAAGGGCTGGTATTTTTTTTGGTGTTTTGATGTGAGTGGTTTTGTTATTGATGTTAAAGCGTGTGTGTGTGTGTGTGTGTGTGTGTGGTGTGGTGTGTGTGTGTGTGGTGTGTGTGTGTGTGTGTGTGTGTGTGTGGTGTGTGTGGTGGGCATTGGATGCACATGTGTCCTGTCTGAAGGCTCGTTTATGTAAGTTGGTAACACAGGTTGTACCCCCGTGGGGATGCCAGGGGCTCTTTCAGTATGAATAGCATCCCACCTTCTGGAAATTCTGTGCTAGAAATTTCCTTTTCTGTCACTCTTTAGTTTCTTTCTTTGTCCTTTGCTTTCTGTCCTTTCTTCCATCATTTTCTGCCTTGCTGGTCCTTCACCTGTATGTGTTCGTTAAAGTCTTACATACTTTCTCTTAGGATTGATAATTGGGTACTTGTACTAAGTGCATTCTTGGCTCTAGGGAAGTGAAATATGCGGAAGCAATTTAACTTTTTAAGGTGTATATTTTAGTGTCCATAGTTACGTTTAAATGTATATTCAGGTGTGTTTTTTTAAATCCCCTGTGCAATAAATTGGACGGAGTGGTGAATGCCAGGGGCATCTCCTTAGATTGCGTGCGTGGATGCATTGATAAGTATACTTTTTTTCCCCTTTTTTTTTCCTTGCTGTTGAAATATTGTGTATGGTTTGAAACTGTCATAGCCCTGATGTGGCTCTACGCAGTTGGCTGGGCTTGAAACAAAAATTACAATATCACAGGTTGTACTCATATCATGGGTGCTATTGTTGATCTTTTTTTAAACTGTGGACATGGAACTGCATAGTGCCATGAAATTTGTGTTGAGATAGAAAAATGTCAGATAGGAACTTTTCCCAATAGATTGTGGTTTGTGATTACAGAACTACAAACTTTTGTTACACATTATTGTAATGTTTTCCATAGACTTCAGTAAACTTGTGATGAACAACTTGTATCTGGGCAGGGCAGTAGCTTTTTAGTCCAACATCATTGAAACTTGCCCCATAGTTAATTAAGTAACTCTTGTCAGAATGTTAACAAGATGAAAACAAAGCAGTGACACCCTAATGACCAGAAGTTTTCAGTCCCTGTTGTCGAAGTGTTCACAAAATTCACGAATAGCGATTTCACAGTAAACTCTGCCCATTTCCTGGCCCACCCAGCTCATCTTGACAATGATGTGACATGATGTACAAAAAGCTGGCACACTATAGGCGGCAGCACGCTTGGGGGGAGTGCGACTTCCTTCAGACTAGTTACATAATTGGAAGAGCCCAAGGTATTGTAGGTGGCTTCACAGTCGGAGGAGAGTGTTCCCATCTTCAGGCTGGTTTTGTGATGGGAACTACGAAGTATTGACTTCGATCTGACATGACGTGCAACCATCAAGAGCCCAGCACACTGTAGGTGGCAGCACACTCAAGATGGGAATGCCGCTGCCTTCAGGCTGGGTTTGTGGTGGCAGCAGTCTTGTACTGATGTCCACCAAGAGTCCAGCACTCTGTAGGTGGCAGCACACATGTAGGAGAGTGACCTCAACCTCAGGCTGGTCTGGTGGGCCATGTATCAGGACGGTGATGACATTTTGAGTGTGCAGCACTTTGTTGGGTGAGGACATGGCTGTGGTGGGCCATTTGGAAATAGTGGCATATGGATATGGAAAAAAGTCCTTTGTTTGCTTTCATAGGATTGTATTTATAGGTTTGTGCTAAGTCAGTTGGAAAGAGAAAGAGAGGAAAGGAAAAATAGGAAAAAAGAAAAAGGGGAGGGAGAAAAGGGAAACGTTCTGTTCGTTAGCAAGAGAAGAATGTAGCCAATACAAGAGCAGAAAGCCAGAAAGCAGCACAGCAACAACCACAAACACATTCCTATGACAGTTCCTGGACCAGTTTTGTGTGTATGGGTGTGACCGTGCCGATTTAAAAAAAAAAAAACAGGAAAAAAAAAAAAAAAAAATGTCAGAAAAGAAAACGAACGAAATAAAAACAAAAACAAAACCCATATTGTGTAGATAGCAAACCTGTTTCTGAAAGGATCTTCAGTGGTTAATGACTGGCTGCTGGCAGCATGGGACACCTGCAGTATGATAATATGACAATGTGTCATTGTGATCTTCACCCTGTGACACAGTGTGCTTTTAACAGTGTCAGAAACGTGCAGTCACATGCAGTCGTCATCATGATCTTCACTTTTTCATCAGGAGTTGTTCACAACGCTCGTTGGAAAAGGGCGCTCGGCATAAGCAGTTTCAGTCTTGGTTGGATCATTGACAAGCATGGGGGACATCAGCGGCAACATTGTGATCTTCACTGCTTCTTGATGGATTGTGTGAAATGTGTGAAGTGACAACATAATTATCATGATCTTCAGTGCATCATAAGTGATGTGATATGCATCTAAAAAGTGTTTGAAGGCTGAACTGATGTGCTCCGTGATCAGTTTTGATTGTTGGAAAAAGACTTCGTGCAGATGATGATGGAAAAGACCTACATTGGACAGAGTCAAAGAAAACTCCTTCACATATTTGCAGTGATTTTTTAAGTGGATCTGTGGTGTCATGGGGCACTACTTTTCCTCAAATGACAGACCAGGGGACTACATTTCCTGATGGCGGGGTCCTTATGGTTGTGGTGTGAAGAACTCAAGTTCCTGGGAATGAATGACCTTGTGTATTATGGCTGTGTGTGAAGGCCTGAAGTTCCTGGGAACGAATGACCCTGTGTTTATGGTGATATGTGGAGGACTTAAGTTCCTGGGAATGAATGACCTTGTGTACTATGACAGTGTGTGAAGGCCTGAAGTTCCTGGGAATGAATGAACCTGTGTTTTATGGTGATTTGTGGAGGACTTAAGTTCCTGGGAACAGATGACCTTGTGTATTATGGCAATGTGTGGAGGGCTCAAGTACCTGAGGATGGAACATGTTTCGTGATGGTGCATGTTGTGAGCTGAGGGATGTTTGGATCCATAACATATGTCCCTTTACTTTGTGATGTGGAGTATGTAGAATGGGATTGAAAGCGTGTATGTTGTGTGTGTATATTCAGCCTGTGTTGGTGTGAGAAGGTTTTTTTTCTTGCCTTTCTTCCCATGTCATTTTCTGTTTTCTTTTTTTTTCCTGTGTGTATCTGGTTTGCGTATGTGCAATTTTTTGGCTTTGTTTTTGAGACGCATGTAACATTTGTGTGTGCATATTATGGTGTGTGTTGTGCGAGATGTGAGTGTGCTTTTTTTTGGCTTTTTTTGCTTCGGCATTTC
Source organism: Monoplex corrugatus (assembly GCA_030674185.1). Lineage (NCBI taxonomy): Eukaryota > Metazoa > Mollusca > Gastropoda > Littorinimorpha > Ranellidae > Monoplex > Monoplex corrugatus. The sequence continues at coordinate 36,792,893 of JAPXFY010000030.1, read as the reverse complement.
GTATGTGTGTTCTTGTATTGTTTTTTCAAATCCTATAATTATGGTTTCTCACTTTACTGGGCATGGGACGGGGGAGGGGGAGGGTGTGTTTATGTGGAAATGGGTATGAATGTTTGTGTGTGTGTGTGTGTGTGTGTGTGTGTGTGTGTGTGTGTGTGTGTGTGTGTGTGTGTGTGTGTGTGTGTGTGTGTGTGTGTGTGTGTAGTTTGGTGCACATGTGCACAAATACACTGATTCTTCTTCTGATGAGTCTGCATTTTGAAAAAGTAAAAGGAATTTTCCTTAAATTATAATATGTGAGACAAAACCCAGAAAGAGAGAAAAGAAAAAAGACATGTTCCATGATACAAATAGTAAGAACCTAAAATAGGAAAAAAAGACAACACGGAGTTCTTAGCCTAGAGATTAAACAAGAATCAAAATGGAAAAATAAGTGAAAATCACGGAAGTCTCCTTATTACAAGAAATGGAAAACGGACATAAAAACGTAAAGCAGAGAGATGGTCTAGCTTCAAGCATAGCTAGAATTAAAGGAGAGTGACTCACAATTCATGTGGGAACAGTTTGATGGACCACCTCTCCGCCTTAAAAAACAAACAAATAGCAACAACAACAATGAAGAAAGAAAAAAAGAAATACAGTATGTGCTGACATTTAGGCAGAATTGTTCACTTGACAAAGGTGGAAATAGGAAAGCTCAGGGTTCATCATTAATCTCACTCATGAAAAAAAATTACCTTTTTTTTTCTTCAGTTCATAGTCTGTCATTCATTAGCTTACCAGTTTGATGTCACAGTTACTGTTGTTCTCAAAGTTACTGTTGTTTCCTTAGTTACTGTTGTTCTCTAAGTTACTGTTACTCTCCAGGTTACTATTATCCAAAGTCTGTTGTTCTCTAAATTACTGTTCTCATTACTACTGTTTTCTAAGTTACTGTTGTTCTCTAAGTTACTGTTGTTCTCCAGGTTACTATTATCCAAAGTCTGTTGTTCTCCAGGTTACTGTTGTTCTCCGCATTACTGTTCTCATTACTACTGTTCTCTAAGTTACTGCTGTTCTGTAAGTTACTGCTGTTCTGGGGGCTCTTTCAGTATAAATAGTATCCACACATTCCGGAAATTCTGCCTAGAAATTTCCTCTTTTCTGTCACTCTTTTTGTTTCTGCCTTGCTTCTTTGCTTTTCATCATTTCTTCCTATCAGTTTTTGCCTTGCTGGTCCATTCACCTGTATGTGTTCGATAAAGTCTTTATACTTTCTTTTACTGTTTTAGGATTGATAATTGGGTACATGCATTAAGAGCATTTTCTTATAAATTGAAGTATGGATTGGCCCAAACATTTGAAGAATCTTTGTTGGAAGAGTTAAGGTGCACACCCTTCGCATTGAATTTGGATGAAGCAATGAATGCAAACAAACAGAAGGTAGTAACAATTCTAGTCAGTCATTTTTCAAAGTCTCTGCAGAGGATTGTGATCAATCATCTCACCTCATTTGTTGTTACAAGACTGACAAGTGAAACATTGTTCCTGAAGCTTGAAGAGATTTTTGAACATTTTCGCCTTCCTTGGAAGAAGAACCTGGCTATGTTAATTGACTCGTGCAGAATCATGCGTGGATCAAAAAGTGGTCTTGAGAAGTTGATCAGGGACAGGAAAGCACCCCATCTCCTTGATGTGGATGGTGACACATGCCATCATGCACACAATGCTGCCAAAACATTCTGTGCTGCATTTGAAAGGCATGTTGAACAGCTGATGAATGATCTGCATACAGATTTTGAGTGGTCGACCTACCAAAGAGATTTGCTGTTCAAACTCTGTGCTCCTTTAGGTAGCAAACCCACAAAGCCAGAGCAGTTTATTCAACATCGGTGGCTGTCAGTTCTTCAGGTAGGACAAGATACTCTTCGTCAGTTTGATGGGCTCACTTTGTATTACTTCTCTTTTTTGAAGGAGTCGGACAGAGTTCTCTACAAGGATATTGTGACAGACATCTTGAACAAAAGAAAAGTTGAAGAAACTGCAAGAACTGCCATTTCCAACCATCAAAAGGAAGTGAGAAGATCATTTTCGTCAATGACAAAAGAAGGGAAGGACAGAAAACAGACTTGTTGACAAAATTTTCATCCAGAGAGAAAAGACAGATGATTTTAAACCTCTACTGCTCAGTGTTACCTATCCTTAATCAATATGTGCTGTTCTTTCAGACCAAAGATCCTGTCATGTATGAACTTCACCCAAAACAAGAAGAAATGATCAAAGAATTCCTTGGCTGTTTCATTAAGCCAGAGTGTCTGGAAGGGGGAGCAAAGCATCTGAAAGAGCTTGATTTGAAGAACCAAAGCAACCAGCTTCCTGATCAAGAATTGTTTGTCGGGTCCAGAGTGGAAGACATCATTGCCAAACAGAAAAAAGGACACAGCATGGTCAGAGAGTTTCGTGAAAAACTTAGGAAGGCATACATCTCTTGTGGTGATGAGCTTCTGCGAAAGATGCCCCTGACAAATCGAGTACTGATGTGCTTCAGTTCCCTGGATCCAGTAATCAAAGGAAGTTCAATTGGTCTGCGGAGAATGAAAGATCTTCCAGTGATACTCAAGCACTTGTTGCCTGATGAAACCCACCAAGACCAAGACTCAGAGTCAGTGGAACAGTTACTCGGAGAACAGTTTGACCGAGAGGAGAAAATTTCATTCTGATCGAAATCTTCCAGAGAAAAAGGATGGCATCAGGATTGACTCATGGTGGAACTCCATCAACTGTGAGGTGTATCCTCTGTTGACTAGGTTAGTGAAGGCTGCCCTTAGCTGTTTTCATGGACCGTTGGTTGAGTCTTCATTCAGTCTGATGTCTGATGTCATAGACAAAGGCAAAACTGGTATTGACATTGAAACATTCTCTGCCATCCAGACAGTGAAATATTCTTTCACTGCAAAGAAAGTTACTGCTGTTGAATGCTTTCGGAAAAAGAATCCACTGACAGAGTCTGTAGATAAGGAACTGACTGCCAACATGTCCAATGCTTGGAGAAAGAACAACGAAAGGAAGGAGACCAACAGAAGTAATCAGGACATGCTCAGTCAGCAGCTAGGTGTCACAGAGCAGGTTTCCAAAAGAAAGGCAACTGAAGAGATCGTCACAGAAGCCAAAAAATCCAGACTGCAACACCAGACAGCTGTTTCACAGTCAACAGATTTGGAGAGCACCAGCAGCAAGAGGACAGAACCAACCACTGCAGTTCCAAGCACCAGCAGCAAGAGGACAGAACCAACCACTGCAGTTCCAAGCACCAGCAGCAAGAGGACAGAACCAACCACTGCAGTTCCAAGCACCAGCAGCAAGAGGACAGAACCAACCACTGCAGTTCCAGGCACCAGCAAAGCAGCAACAACCAGTGAACAACCACAGAGGGCAGCACCACCATCCAGCTCTGGAAAGGGCTCCAAACCAAAGCAGACATCTATTTCGTTTTTCTTTTCAAAATAGGGTGAGTGTCTTTGTATACTAATGTTCGCATGTGATCTATGGATGAAACTGTAAAAAAACCCATATTTTTTATACCCTCTAAATGTTTGAATTTTTTGCCCAAAATACACCAGATTGCACAGATTTTAATGTCTGAAAAAAATTTTCTGGGGAGCATGCCCCCCGGACCCCCCTAGATTTTTGGGGTTTCCTCTTTTTTCTCTTTTGCCAATTCCCACCCCTGAATACATATTGCAGTTGCTCTGAGTATCTGGTATTGTGATAATACTTAATAGTGGGGAACACATTCAACTTGCTCTGAGTATCTTGTTACTTTTATGATAATGTTTTGTATCGCATTTTCCAGTTGCTCTGAATATCTAAACATTATCACAATAATAACTAATATTGTGAACTAGCTATTTCAGCCTGTTGCTCTTTTCAGCCTGTTGCTCTAATTATCTTATAATTATAATGATGTGAGTACCTTAGCATGATTATGATGACATAGCGTATTATGATCACATGGCATGATTATGATGACAGAAGTATCTTGGCATGATTATGACATAGCATGATTATTTGTATTTATATAACATAGCATGATTATGATTACATAGGTGTCTTAGCGTGATTAAGGTGACAGCATGATTATGATGATATAGCATGATTATGATTATGATTATGATGACATCATGGAGCTTTTGGTCCAGCTGCTCAGCTGTGAGTATTGTAATATTAGAATATACAGGACTGTCCAAAATGTTAGTACTTTCTGATTGATGATTGATGTAGACCTGCAGTGTTTGTATGAGGCCTGCTTGATGCAGAGGTCTCGGCTCTTGCCTTCCATTCTGACTGCACAGGTTCAAGTCTCGGTAAAAAATTTGCACACACATTCTTCAGTTCACCCAACTGTGAATGGGGTTGCCTGGCCCTGTACAGAGTTGGGGAAGGTTAAGCAGAGATGCAGGAGATGGACAACAGCCTCATAAGGTTGGTCCCTTGAAAAGTGTAGGTTACATTGTCATTCCCATACAACCTGGCCATTATGGGACAAGTTGTATTGATTGTGTGTTTGATTTAACTGATGTGTTGATTCTCAGTTACAGCAAAGCTTCAGTAGCTGTGAACAGATGAGTGGAGTCTTGCAAACTTAAGCTGGAGACAGAGGTGACACTTTGGTATCGCTTGACCTTGATGTTATCATGTAATCTTCATGTTATCTCTCGACCTTGATGTTTATTTAAGTTTGATATTATCACTTGACCTTGATGTTATCACTTGACCTTTGTGCTGGATGATCATTTCCCTGCTGTGTCCTTGTACTGTAGGAAAGTAGTCTCTTGGACAAAATGGTTGATGGCAGGTTTTGCTTATATGCAGACCTGCCAGTGCCTGAACCACCTTCTGTGTATGTTTACACATGCAGAATATCGTATAAATGCATGTTAAAGATGTTGTAGTGACAGTGTTTGTTGGGTGGCTTACTGTAGCATGAAAGTGTGGAGCATGCACACTGATCAAAAACATACCACCTGCACAGTGTGAGTGAATAATCTGCATACATGCATCTGAGAAGAATCAGCACGCTATAAAAGACACATGCAAAAGAAATGTTGATTGAAGATGTGTGAAACTGACTGATATTCCAGAAACTGATGTTCTTTGAAATAGGTTAATTGAATTTTTTGGGGATGGGGGAGGGGGGTGAAAAGAAGGAATGGGGGTTATTGGACTGGGGAAATGTGGGAGAGGAAAACAAATGGACAAGAGGGATGGAGGGAAGGGAAGGGTGAGGGAGGGAAGGGATTGGGGAAGGAGGGAGGAAGGGCTTGGGGAGGGAGGGAGGGCTTGGGGAGGGAGGGAGGGAAAGGGTTGGGGAGGGAGGGAGGGAAGGGGTTGGGGAGGGGAAAGGTTGGGGGAGGGAAGGGTTGGAGAGGGAGGGAGGGAAGGGGTGAGGGAGGGGAGGGAAGGGTTGGGGAGGGAAAGGGTTGGGGAGGGAGGGGAGGGAAGGGGTTGGGGAGGGAGGGGTTGGGGCGTGTGTGTGAGTGAGTGTATGTTTCAGATACTACATCTTGGTTTCTTTGTTTCAGATGGGTAACGCCCCCTTCCAGGCCCCTGGAGATGGTGGTGGCGCCGTTTCCAACAACGATGGACATCTTCTGAACCAAGATAAGTTGTGTGCATATATGTATGATTGATATTGGAAGTGCAATGAAAATTGATTTTGACATATCTTTGGGGATTTTTCCAGTGTTGTAAATTTCATTTAGGAGGACTGTTATTTTTTCTATGCCAAATTCCTCCAGGGCTGCAATCATCTCTGTAGTAATGTTGTCTGGTCCTGGGGCTTTTCCTGGTTTCATGTTTTTCAGTGCTGCTCTAACTTCATCTTTCATTATGGATGGTCCTTCAAAGTTCTTTTTTTTATAATTGTTCTTTGTTTCTGTCATCCTTAAAAAGGTCTTTAATGTACTCTCCTCATCTGTCCAGTATTTTGTCTTTTTCCATGATAAGCGTGCCATCTTTTGATTTTAAGCAACCAGTTGATATGCATGTATTTTTCCTGTGGATCAATTTCTTCAATTCGTCTGTACATACCCTGAGGATCCATTTTGTGTCAGTCTTCTATCTCTTTGCATTTTGCGTTCAGCCAAGCTTTCTTAGCTTCATTGCACCTATACCTGATTTCTTTGTTTATCTTCCTGTATATCTCCTCGTTTCTCTTTGCCCTCCTCCTTTCCTCCATCAAGCCCACAATGTCATTAGTTATCCAGCTCTTTTTTGCTTTTCTATCTGCCTTAGGGATTTCTTCACAAGCTTCATTTATCGAATTTCTCAAGTTTGTCCATTGTTCCTCACTGTCACCAATGTCTTCCATCAGCACTGAAATTGTTTTGAACATGTACATTAAATTTTTTACGCATCATTTCATCTGACTTTAAGAGTCCAAGGTTTAGTTTGATGTTGCTTTTGGTCTGTTTTCTTTTCCTCAATTTCATCCTAAACCTTCCCACTACAGGATTGTGGTCACTGTTGCAGTCTGCGCCTGGTAGTGTTTTGCTGACAGTAAAGAATTTCTAAATCTTTTGTTGATCATGATGTAGTCAATCTGAATTTTGGTATTATCTCCTGGACTCATCCAAGTCCATTTTCTTCGATTAGGCTGCTCAAACCAGGTGTTTCCTACTATGAACTCACTCATCTGTGCCCATTCTACAAGTTTTCCTCCCCTTTCATTTTGTGTACCAAGGCCACGAGGTCCATCTATATCCTCCACCCTATCCTGTCCCACTTTAGCATTAAAATCTCCCATTATGACTGTAACCTCTTGTGATTTACATTGGACCTTGGCCATCTCTAAAACTTTGTAGAAGTTGTCGATGTCTTCCTGAGTACTTGCGGATGTTGGTGCATACACCTGTGTGATGTTGATATCAAATGGTTTGCCTCCCAATTTGACCAGCAAAACTGTTGGGCACAGCCCAGTATCTCTTAACTGGTTTTGATTTGTCTTTGTCCACCATGATGCATACTCCTCTTTCATGTGAATTACCACCAGAGTATATCACTGTGTATTCTCCTGATATCATGCCTGCCCCTTTCCATCTCCTCACCCTAGTCCTAAAATACTGATGTTAAGCCTTTCCATCTCCATTTTGATGTTGTCTAATTTTCCCTTCTGCAACAGTGTTCTGATGTTCCATGTTGCTATTTTGGTGTTTCTAAGTTTGACTTTGGGTTTAATTTTGGTCGCAGTAGCTGGCTGGTGTCACCTGTGCTGCATGACAGTCCCTACCGGACGAAGGTGCTCCACAGGAGCACCTATTAACGTCGTTAACTTCATTATTCATCTTTCTTTTGTCCATGGTTGTCCTGGGGAAAACTACGATGGTGGTTTCCCCTTGCCTTCCATCGTTTTTTTTTTCAGGGTTAACTCCCTTAGCCTTACTCTCTCCCAAGATTTCCACAAGACAGTGGAGCTATTTACCCATAGCTTGGGGATCTGGTTCGTGGGCACCAGGGCATATCCACATGCCGTGGCTGCTGCCAGGGCCTGCATGCCGCACGTCTGGGGGGGTCAGACCTCCTCCGAGTCCCACAAGATTTAGCCCGAATCCGTGAGGTGCTCAGTTACCGCCTGTTGCCACAAGGAGGCACAACATAGGGCTTGCTGATGGAGAGGCTATGTACTGACAGGAAGAGACTTATTACGCCTTCTGCTCTTCTTTTCGCATAGCTGCAAGCAGCAGTGCTTGCCAGCGATGTAGGCTGTGAAAGTGAGAGGTGACAAGCATGCAGTCACTAGTCACTAGCCGACACACTAGACGCATCACATCCACCTTTGACAGACGTTTAATACAGTGTTTACATAATTTAACCCACTTTCTGTACATAATATAGTTTTTACAAAATTTACCCGTGTTTTATACAGTTTTTACATATTTTAGCTGAGTTTTATACAAAGTTTTACATAGTTTTACCCTGATTTATACAGACTCACATCCCATGTTTTTAAACCTTCATATCTATTAGTGCAGTGTCATGTTCTAAATCATTTTTTTGTACAGGTGAGACATCTTGGTTTAAACCTTTGTTTCTACAGATGTGACATGTTTTAAGCTTTTGTCTACAAGTGAGATATATGTTTTAAATCTTTATTTCTTCAGGCGAGACATCATGTTTTAAACCTTTTATTTATACAGGTGTGACATCATGCTTCAAACTTTTATATAGACTGGTGAGGCATCATGTTTTAAACCTTTATTTCTACAGATGAGTTGTCATGTTTATAACATTTATTTCCAGTTTTAACATCATTTTCTTTACAGGTGTGACATCAAGTTTTAAACTTTTATTTCAACAGGAATGACATCCTGTGATGTCTTGTTTTAAATGTTTATATGATTTTACCCCGTTTTACACAGAGAATTTTTAACAAAATTTTACTCATGTTTTACACATAGTTTTAACATAATTTTGCTCTTGTTTTTATAGTCTTCACAAAATTTACCTGTGTTTTGTACATCATTTTCACAAAAGTTTACCCAAGTTTGTTTTTTTAAACATAATTTTACCCATGTTTTGTTTTAACTGATTTTACCCCTGTTTATATAGTTCTTCACATAATTGTTCCTGTTTTACACATAGTTTTTACATGATTTTACCCATGTTTTATTCAGTCTTAACAAATATTACCCATGTTTTATACATGATTTTAACATAATTTTACCCATGTTTTATTCATGTTTGTTTTACCTATTTTACCCATGTTTTTAACTGATTTTACCCCTGTTTACATAGTCCTTATCTGTTTTATAGATAGTTTTTATATAATTTTACCTGTGTTTAACACATTCCGTACCGCGTCACGAGATCCTCGTGATTCAGCTTTCTCTCTCCGTGGACCTCGTCATGAGGATTTCGTGCCCTGAACCGTAATTTCAGTTTCGAGTATGTAAATACAAAATGACTGCATTTCTGACGTGAATCCTTTTCTGACAAAGGGAGTATACTCTTGTCATTTCCTTTCTGCGTTTACACAACGTTTGTTTCTGAAGTCTCTTTCCTAACATTACTTGGTCAATAGTTAGTACAGTGACCTATTTTCTTGGTAGGAAAAGGGTTAATACAGTGTTTTTACATAATTTTACCCGTGTTTGATACAGTTTTTAGAGAATCTTACTCATGTTTTCTTCATGATTTTTATATAATTTCATCATTTTATACATAGTTCTTATACAGTTTTGTCTGTGTTTTATACAAAACTTTTGTATACTTTTACCTGTGCTTTATATATAATTTTATGTAATTCTACCCAGGTTTTATGTGTAGTTTTGAAAAAAAAATTACCCATTTCATACATAGTTTTTACTTAATTTTACCTGTGTTTTATATAAAGTCTCTGCATTATTTTATCTGATTTTTATAACAGTTTTTTTTACAAAAATTTTGTATTGTGTGTTATATATAGTGTTCAAGTAATTCTGCTTGTGTTTTATGGGCAGTCTTTACAAAATCTACACCTGTTTTATACATAATTTTTAAACAGTTTTATCCAAGTTTTATACTTTTTTTGGACATAATTTTACCAGTGTTTCATACATTTTAAACTGATTTTACCCCTGTTATATATAGTTCTTACATAATGTTACCTGTGTTTTACACACAATTTTACCCATGTTTTATTCAGTCTTTTGCAAATTTTACCTGTGTTTTGTACATAATTTTTACATAATTTTGTCCATGTTTTTACATAATTTTACCCATGTGTTACATGTTTTTAACTTATTTTACCCTGTTTTATACAGTCCTTACATAATTTTACCTGTTTTATAGATAGTTTTTACACGATTTTAGCCATGTTGTATACATTGTTTCTTCATAATTTTACACTTTTTTTTTTAACATAATTTCATCATCATTTTATTATAGTTATAATTTTGTCCGTGTTTCATGCCAAATTTTTTACATACTTTTACCCCCGTTCTATATATAATTATATATAATTTTACCCAGAATTTATACATAGTTTTAAATGATTTTTACCCATATTTTATACATAGTTTTCACATAATTTTACCTATGTTCTATACAATGTTTTTACTTAAATTTACCCGTGTTTTTATAGTGTTTTTACACAATTTTACCCGTGTTTTATACATAGTTCTTACATTTTACCCATAGTTTTATGTATAGATTTTACATTATTTCACCCGTGTTTTATGCATACTTTTATGTAATGTTACCCATGTGTTTTTTGATTTTGTTTTCTTCATGATTTCGTCTGCATTTTATACATAATTACAAATTTTAACATACTTTTACCCATGTTTTATATATAGTTTTATGTAATTTTACCCAGGTTTTACACATAGTTTTACAAAAATTTACCCATGTTTTATATATAGTTTTTACATAATTTTACCCACGTTTTATACAGTGTTTTTACATAATTTTACCAGTCTTCGATACATAGTTTTTAGATATTATATAATTCTCTACCCGTATTCTATACCATTTTCTTTTTTTTTTTTACTTAATTATGCCCCAGATTTATACATAGTTTTTACATAATTTTACCCATGTTCTATACAAAGTTTTTACATAATTTTACCCATGTTTTTAGACAAAGTTTTTACATAATTTTACTAGTGTTTTACAGTTTTTAAATTTTACCTGTGTTATATATGGTTTTTATTTTATTTTATCCATGTTTTATACAGTTTTTGCATACTTCTATGCAGGTTTTATAGACAGGTTTTGCATAATTTTACCCGTGGCTTTATTAATAGTTTTTACAGACTTTTACCTGTGTTTTAAACATAGTTGTGTATAATTTTACCTGTGTTTTATGCAGTTTTTACATAAGTTTTGGCCGTGTTTGATACAAAGTTTTTACATGATTTTACTCGTGTTTTATGCATAGCATTTAGACAATTTTTCTTCCCTTCTATACATAGATTTAACATAGATTTACCTGTATTACTTTTTATACATAAAGTATTCTTTTTACATAATTTCATGCTTGTTTTGTACATACTTTTTACATAATGTTCTCTGTGTTTTATAGTTTTTACATACTTTTACCCATGTTTAATACATAGTTTTTACATAATTTACCAGTGTTTCATACAGACTTGTTTTAAACCTTCATATTTACTAGTGTGATGTTAGTTCTGAACCATATTTTCTACAGGTGAGACATCGTGTTTTAAAGCTTTTTCTACAGGTGTGATGTCATGCTTTAATCCATTATTTCTACAGGTGAGACGTCATGTTTTAAACTTTTATTTCTACAGATGTGACATCATGTTTTAAGCTTTCTTCTACTATACATTTTAAATCTTTATTTCTGCTGGCAAGACATCATGTTTCAAGCCTTTATTTTTACAAATGTGACATCATGAACTTTTATTTATACAGTGAGGTGTCATGTTTTAAACCTTTTCAAAATACAAAACCATAGTACACCACCGAGCCTTCCGTTGCCAGGCCCCACTTGTCTGGAGCGATCTGCCTTTTTCTCTCTGCTGTTCATCATCCTTCTCTTCTTTCAAGGCAGGCCTCAAAACTCATTTTTGATAAACACTACCAGTAATGAAACATGATTTTTGATCTTTCTGATTCGGTAATGTATATATTAGTACTTGCTTGCAACAGATGAGCTTGTGTGTGTGTTGGGTGGGGGGAGGGACTAGGAGTGGGAGTTAGTGTAATTGACTACTATAGTACTTGGCATAGGGCTGATTGGGAATATGAACTAATTAATGTAAAGCGCATTGAGTCTTTGCCAGTGTGTGGGAGAATAGCGCTATATAAAAGTGATTTATTATTATTATTTCTACAGATGAGACGTCATAGTTTAAACATTCATTTCCATAGGTTTTAACATCATGGTTTACACCATTTTCTTTACAGGTGAGACGTCATGTTTAAAACTTATTTCTACAGGAATGACATTCTGTGATGTCATGTTTTAAATCTTTATTTCTACAGGTGTGACGTCATGTTTTATACCATTTTGTTTTTCTACAGATGAGATCATGTTTTAAACCTTTTTTCAAAAGGTGAGATGTCATGATTTAATCCATTGTTTCTACAGGTGAGACATGTTTTAAACCTTTATTTTTACAGGTGTAACATCATGTTTTACACTTTCTTCTACAGGTCAGATGTCATGTTTTACACGTTTATTTCTACACGTTTTTAACATATTTTACACTATTTTTATAGGTGTGATGTCATGTTTTAAACCTTAATTTCTAAATGTGACACGTCATGCTTTAGAGCTTAAAACTGTATACAAACACAGGTAAAATTCCATAACAAGTTGGAATAAAACACGGGTAAAATTATCTAAAAAGTATGTATAAAAGATGGGGAAAATTTTGTAAAACCTCTATATAAAAGACGGGTAAAATTATGTTAAAAAATAGTATGAAATACAGATAAAATCATGTGAAAAATATTCATAAATCACGAGTAACATTATATGAAACTGTGTAAAACATGGATAAAATATGTTAAAACTAAACCAAATCTCAGAAAAAAATTATGCAAAACTTGCGTAAAACTGGGATAAAATTATGTAAAAACTATGTACAAAACTCCTTAAAAACATTTGTGAAAATGGGTGAATACTGTGTATAAGATACGGGTAAAACTATGTAAAAAAAAACTATGCATGAAACACGGTTAAAATTGTGTAAAAACTATAAAACACAGGAAAAATTATGTAAAAACTATGCATAAAACATGAGCAGAATTATGCAAAAACTGTGCATAAAACACGGTTCAAATTATGTAAAAACTGCATAAAACCAAGAAAAAATGTCTAAAAAGTATGCATAAAACACGGGTAAAATTATGTTAAAATTGTATGGAATACGGGGAAAATTATGTAAAAACTGTAAAAAGCACAGGTAAACTTTTGTTAAAACCATGTACACAGTACGGGAAAAATATGTAAAAACTATAAAATGCAGGAAAGTATATAAGAACTATGTATAAAAACATGAGCAGAATTATGTAAAAGCTGTGTATAAAACACGATTGAAATTATGTAAAAAGTGCATAAAACACAAGAAAAAATGTCTAAAAACACGGGTAAAATTATGTAAAATTTGTATAGAACGTGGGGAAAATTATGTAAAAACTATGTAAAGGTACAGATAAAAATATATAAAAACCATGTATAAAAGACGGGTAAAATTGTGTAAAATGTATGTATAGAAAATTGGTAAGATTGTGTCAAAACTATGTATGAAACACGGGTAAACGTGCATAAAAATCTATGTATAAAATTCAAGTATAATCATGGAAATGCCGTGTACAAAATAAGGGTAAAATTATGCAAAAACCGTATAAAACAGAGGTAAAATTTCGTAAAAACTTCGAATAAAGCACGGGTGAAATTATCTAAAAACTGTATAAAAGACGGATAAAATGTTGTAAGCTCTGTATAAAAGATGGGAAAAATTATGTAAGAAATATTATAAAATGGTAAAATTACGTGAAAAATATTCATGTCACGAGTAACATATGCACACTGCATAAAACAGATAAAATATGTAAAAACTTTGAAGAAATCATGGATGAAATTATGTAAAAACTGTGCATGAAACTGGGGTAAAATTATGTAAAAAATTTGTACAATACTCTTTCTAAAAAATGGGTGAAAATAGGTAAATAGTATGTATAAAATACGGGTAAAATTATATAAAAACTATGAACAAAGGATGCATAAAATGATCTAAAAACTATGTATAATAGACGGGTAAAATTTTGTAAAGCCTCAGTGTAAAACATGGGTAAAATTATGTAAAAATATAAAATGCAGGGAAAATTATCTAAACAGTAATCATAAATCACGGGAACATAAAAAACTATGCATAAAACACGTACACACTGTGAACAAATGATGGATAAAATTGTGTAAAAATTATGCATAAAACTGGGGCGAAATTTTGTAAAATCTAGGTATGAAACTATATAAAAAAAAAGAAAGGGTGAAAATAGGTAAACACTATGGATAAGATATATGTAAAATTATGCAAAATCTATAAATAAAACACAGGTAAAATTATCTAAAATCTATGTATAAAAGACGGGTAGAATTTTGTAAAGCCTCTATAGAAAAGATGGGTAAAATTATGTAAAAAAATATTATAAGATACGGTTAAAATTATCTAAAAATATTCATAACGCAGGGTAACATTATATATAAACAGTGTATAAAACACGGATAAACTGTGTTAAAACTAAAACAAATTACAGATGACATGTAAAAACTGCATACAACTGGGGTAAAACTATGTAAAAACGATGTATGCAACTCTATAAAAATGGGTGAAAATAGGTAAATACTGCGTATAAAACATGGGTAAAATTATATAAAAACTATAAAACACTGGAAAGATTATGTAAAAACTATGTACGAAACGTGAGCAGAATAATATAAAAACTGTATAAAACACAGTTAACATTACGTAAAAACTGCATAAAACATGAAAAAATGTCTAAAAAGTATGTATAAAACACGGGTAAAATTATGTAAAAATTGTATAGTACATGGGGAAAGTTAAGTAAAAACTACGTAAAAAGAACAGGTAAAATTATGTAAAAACGATGTACAAGAGACGGGTAAAAGTATCTAAAAACTATGTATAAGAGACAGGGAAAATTTTGTAAAACCTCTATGTAAAAGATGGCTAAAATTATGTTAAAAAAATATAAAATAGGGATAAATTCATGTGAAAAATATTCATAAATCACGAGTAACATTATAAAAAATTGTATAAAACACGGATAAAATGTGTGAAACCTATCAACAAATCACGGATAAAGTTATGTAAAAACTATACATAAAACGGGGTAAAACTATGTAAAAACTGTGTACGAAACTGTATAAAAAAAATGGGTAAAAATAAAAAATACGGATAAAATGTGAAAAATATTCATAAATCACGAGTAACATATAAAAACTGTATAAAACACGTGTAAAATATGTAAAACCTATGAACAAATCACGGATAAAATTATGTCAAAACTGCATAAAACTGGGGTAAAATCATGTAAAAAGTGTGTACAAAATTCTATAAAAAAAAAAAGAGTGAAAAGTAGGTAAAAACTGTATAAAATAGGGGTAAAATTAAGTCATAACTATTCATGAAACACGGGTAAAATTAAATAAAAACTATAAACACCACGAAAAGTTATGTAAAAACCATGTGAAAAGGACAGGTAAAATTATGTGGAAACCATGTATAAAAGTCGGGTAAAATTGTGTAAAATGTATGTATAGAAAATGGGTAAAATTATGTAAAAACTATGAATAAAACAGAGGTACATTTATGTAACATCTGTGTAAAACGTAAGCAAAATTTTGTTAATGCTGTGTGTGAAACACGGGTAAGATTATGTAAAAACTATAAAACGCAGGAAAAGTATGTAAAAGCTGTGTGAAAATGTGAGCAGAATTATGTAAAAGCTGTGTCTAAAACATGGTTAAGATTATGTAAAAATCTGCATAAAACACAAGAAAAAATGTCTAAAAAGTATTTATAAAAACACGGGTAAAATTTTGTAAAATCTAGGTATGAAACTATATATAAAAAAGGTGAAAATAGGTAAATATGATTAAAATATGTGTAAAATTATGTAAACACTAATAAAACACGGGTGAAATTATCTAAAAACTATGTATAAAAGACGGGTAATTGTAAAGCCTCTGAATAAAACATGGGTAAAATTATGTTAAAAAATATAAAATGCGGTTAAATTAACTAAAAAATATTCATAAATCACAGCTAATGTTAAATATAAACCATGTATAAAACATGGATAAAATGTGTTAAACTAAAACAAATCACAGGTAAAATTATGTAAAAATTATACAGACAACTGGGGTAAAATTGTGTAAAATCTAACTACAAAACACTCTGAAAATGGGTGAAAATAGGTAAATACTGTGTATAAAATACGGGTCAAACTATGTAAAAACTACATGAAACACGGGTAAAATTATGTAAAAACCATAAAACACAGGAAAGGTTAGGTAAAAACTATGAATAAAAACATGTATAAAACACGCGTAAAATTCCGTAAAATGTTTGCATAAAACATGGGGTAAGCTTATCTAAAAACTATGTTTGAAAAAGACATGTAAAATTTTGTAGAGCCTCTGCATAAAACGCGTATAAAATTATGTTTAAAAAAAGTGTAAACTTCGGGTAAAATTATCCAGAAATATTCATAGGTCACAGGTAACATTATATGAAAACTGTATAAAACACAGAATGTGTAAAAACTATGAACAAATCACGGATAAAATTATGTAAAAACTATGCATAAGACTGAGGTGAAATTATGTAAAAACTGTATGAAACTTTTTAAAAAATGGGTGAAAATAGTAAATGCTGTGTATAAAAGGCAGGTAAAATTATGTAAAAAGTATGCAGGAAACTAAATTAAAATTATGTAAAATCTATGTACTTGACGAAATTATGTAAAAACTGCATAAAAGACCAGAAAAAATGTATAAAAGGTATGTATCAATCAGGGTAAAATTATGTAAAAAAAATTGTAAACAGCAGGGGGAAAATTATTCAAAAACTGTGTAAAAAGCACAGGTAAAATTATGTAAAATCCATGTAAAAAGAGGTTAAAATTGTCAAATGTATGTATGGAAAACGGATATTATATAAAAAGATATGTACAAAACAGGGGTAAACTTATGTAAAATCTATGTAGAAAACGCAACTTTCATCAATGTGTAAATACTGTGTATAAGATACTGGAAAAATTGTCTAAAAACTATGCATAAAAGACGGGGAAAATTTTTTAAAGCTCTACATGAAAGATAAATTGTATAAAACACAGATAAAATATGTTAAAACTAAAACAAATCACAGATAAAATTATGTCAAAACTGTGCATAAAATGGGGTAAAATTATGTAAAAACTATGTACGGAATTATATACACATAT
This sequence comes from Monoplex corrugatus, assembly GCA_030674185.1. Taxonomy (NCBI): domain Eukaryota; kingdom Metazoa; phylum Mollusca; class Gastropoda; order Littorinimorpha; family Ranellidae; genus Monoplex; species Monoplex corrugatus. The sequence goes on along the minus strand of JAPXFY010000030.1, from coordinate 36,775,934 downwards.
AAAAAACGGTGAAAAAAAAAAGGTCAATACTGTGTATGAAATACGGGTAAAATTGTAGTAAAAATTATGCATGAAACATGGGTAAATTTATGTAAGAACTATAAAACACAGGAAAAGTTATATAAAAACTATGTATAAAACATTAACAGAATTATGTAAAAACTATGTATAAAACACGTTAAAAGTATGTAAAACTGCATAAAAGACAAGAAAAAATGTCCAAAAATATGTATAAAACATGGGTAAAATTATAAATTGTAAACAACACGGGGAAAATTATGTAAAAAACTATGTAAAAAGCACAGGTAAATTGATGTAAAAATCATGTATATAAAACGGTTGTGTAAAATCTGTTTAAAACCACGGTAAACGTATGTAAAATCTATGTATAAAATGCAAGTATAATTATGTGAATGCTGTGTACGAAATACGGGTAAGATAATGTAAAAAGTGTATAAAACACAGGTAAAATTCATAAAAAACTTCGAATTAAAACACGGGTAAAATTATCTAAAAATGTATAAAAGATGGATAAAATTTTGTAAAACCCCTGTATAAAAGATGGGTAAAATTACGTAAAAAATATGAAACACGGGTAATTTTATGTAAAAAATGTTCATAAATCACGAGTAACATTATACAAAAACTGTATAAAACACGGATGATATATGGGATGAGATTATGTAAAAAATAGGCATAAAATTGGGGTGAAATAATGTAAAAACTTTGTACGAAATTATACAAAATGTGGGTATGGAAAAAATACGGATGAAATTATGTGAGAACTATAAATGAACACGGTTACAATTATCTAAAACCTATGTATTTTAAAAGACAGATGCAATTTTGTAAAGCCTCTGTATAAAAGATCAATAAATTATGTAAATAATATGATGAAATATTGGTAAAAGTATCTAAAAAATATTCATTGATCACGGGTAACATTATATAAAAACTGTATTAACACATGGATAAAATATGTAAAAACTATGAACAAATCACGGATAAAATTATGACAAAAACCCCATGCATAAAACTGGGGTAAAACTATGTACAAAACTCTATAAAATAATGGGTGAAAATAGGCAAAAAGAATGTATATGATGCGGGTAAAATCATATAAAAACTATGAATAAAACACGAGTAAGATTATCTAAAGACTATGTAGAAAAGACAAGTAAAATAAAGCTTCTGTATAAATGATGGGTAAAATTATGTGAAAAAAAGTGGGTGAAAATAGGTGAATACTGTGGATAAAAATACGGGAGAAATTATGTGAAAACTGAATAAAATACGGGTAAAATTATCTAAAACCAATGTCTTTTAAAAGACGGACAAAATTTTGTAAAGTATCTGTATAAAAGATGGGTAAAATTATGTAAAAAATGTTACAAAATACGGGTAAAATTATCTAAAAAATTTTCATAAATCACGGGTAACATTCTATAAAAACCATATGAAAATACATGGATAAAATATGTAAAAACTATGAACAAATCACGGATAAAATTATGAAAAAAAACCAACCCAAAAAACTATGCATAAACCTGGGATAAAACTATGTAAAAACTATGTAGGAAACTATCAAAAAATGTTTGAAAAGAGGCAAATACTATTTATAAAATACGGGTAAAATTATATGAAAACTATGAATAAAACTTAGGTAAAATCATCTAAAAACTATATAAAGAATGGGTAAAATTTTGTAAAACCTCTGTATAAAACTTGGGTACAATTATGTAAAAAATATGAAATACGGGTAAAAGTATCTAAACAATATTCATAAATCACGGGTAACATGTAAAAACTATGTATGAACACTGATAAAACATGTAAAAACTATGAACATACATATTATGTTTATAACTATGCACAAAACTGGGGTAAAATTATGTAAAATCTAAGTGGGAAACTATAAAAAAAAAAGGGTGAAAATAGGCAAGTATTATGGATAAAATATGTATAAAATTATGTAAAAACTATGAATAAAACACGGCAAAATTATCTAAAAACTATGTATAAAAGACGGGTAAAATTTTGTAAAGCCTCTGTATAAAAGATTGGTAAATTATGTAAAAAAGTACTATAAAATACAAGTAAAATTATCTAAAAAATATTCATAAATCAGTGGTAACATTATATCACCATCAGGTGCCATGGCATTGGCGATCATGGACTTCCATTTGTCTCTCTCTCTCGTTGCCCCCAGCATCTCCCCCACCCTCCTCGTCCCCAGCCACTCTGCAAGTCCGTCCAGCATTTTCTCCCTGGGTCTACCCGTGCTCTCCTTCCCTTCAGCTTTCCTGTTGTGACCAGGTGCTCCAAACGCCCTTCCTCATAAATGGCCTATAAATGTTGCCTATCTTTTCCTAATCTTCCTTATGAGTGATCTATTTGTGTCGGCCTCCATCAAGACCATCTCGTGTGTTT
>JAPXFY010000030.1:36723504-36768504 GCA_030674185.1 Monoplex corrugatus | reverse complement strand
ATATGTGAGAGAAAATTACAGTGTCCCTATGAGGACTAGAATTGTCATTATGTGTGGGAAAAAATTACGGCGTTGTCATGAAGACTAGAAGTATCATCTTTATGTGGGAAAAAGTTGTAATACGGACTAGAATTATCATCATTATATGTGAGAGAAAGTTACGATGTTGTCATGCAGATTAGAATTATCATCATTATGTGACAGTGCTCTTAACAGACACAATATCGACAGCAACAGGACCTTGGGGATTGAACAACACTGAACGGATTTTTTTTCTGCTCTGAAATCCTTCCTTCCAAAGTTAGTGCCCAGCCACGCTTTGTTTCTATGTTGTTGATACCATAGAAAGTAACCCATGTTTCATCACCAGTGACTACATCTATCACACTTTTATGTCTGTTAATTAAGTTCACAACTGTTGAGTAGGCCTACATCACGTGCAGCATGTATCCATCACTTCTACTGTTTCTCTGTCGGCGTAGTTGGCAATTACTGTGACCAGATTTCAAACCTGAAGGTCATAGCTTAAAGTTTTCTCTGCTGTTTTATATAGAAGGGAAAGTTTTGCTCTTACTTCTTGTTTGTCATTGTGTGGGTCTTCCAGTTCCATCACATGTATGCACAGCAGCCACATTACTCTGGTTTGAAACTCTTACTGCGATTCGCTTTGGCTTGTTAGAGTTGTTCCCCTTCTCACCTTACTAAATTCCCATTTCCATTGTCACTGCGCTTTCTGTGAAAAGAATCTCACAAGGAATGGGTTAGGTCTAGGGCTACTGGGTACACCTGAGTGGTGCATAATTTATGTATTTTGTCCTTTACAGACACGCCTATATTTGTTTTTAAAATGTCCTCCACTTCATGTACACAATCGGTCACACAGTACCTTTCATTCCCCCCCCCCCCCCACCAACCTCATTGACCACATCCACCTTCACATTCCAGAGCCTACCATAATGCTCATAGTCATTAACTGCTGGCATTGTATCATCATCATCATCATCATCAGGTGCCTTACCACATAGCGTTGGCGATCATGGCCTTCCATCTGTTTCTATCTCTTGTTGCCTCAAGCACCTCTTCCACCTTCTTTGTCTTCAGCCACTCTGCAAGTCCGTCCAATATCTTCTCCCTGGGTCTAACTGGTGCTCTCTTTCCCTCCAGCTTTCCCATTGTGACCAAGTGCTCCAGTTCCCCTTTTCTCTTAAAATGGCCTATAAATGTTGCCTGTCTTTTCCTAATCTTCCTTATGAATGATCTTCATGTGTCTGCCTCCATCAAGACTGTCTCGTTTGTCTTCTTTGCTGTCCACTGTCTCGTTTTGTCTTCTTTGCTGTCCATGGAACTCTCTACATTCATCTTAGAAACCACATCGCAGCTGCCTCAATCTTGTTCTGGCTTTGCTTGTTGACTGTCCACGCCTCGCAGCCGTATAACAGTATCAACCGTATAATTGTATCATAAGTGTACATAATCACCTTCGTGTAGTCCATAGTGTCAGCGCCAAGCTTGACCAGGTCGTACAGTGTCCACATGTGGTGCAGTAGACACACCAAACATCTTGTTTACGTAAATTAGAGGCCATCTTCATGTCTGGCGATTTGCTGACATGCTCCATGGTCTTTCATTGCTCTCATTCACATTGAAACATACAGACGTCCAGTCATTGTGCCTAACGCCATGTCATCCTTACTTAACGTTGCTGCTAACTGCAACCAACACACGTAGTTTTAGCATGCTCTGTAATGTATTGTTAATTCATGCATCCTTGTAGGTTGACACTTCAGTACACAGCGTTAACTATTCACTGCAAACCACTTTTAAAAAAAAAGCAATGAGAAGAAATGATACTTTACAAGCTAACGTGGGTTATACAAATCAGATACACATGGCCTGCCAAACCAGTAATTTGAATTAAAAAAGTAACAGACGTAAAATAGGATCAGGGCCACTATAATGTGAGACACAGAACTTAGTGACCAAAACATTAACATGTAGTTCAGATTTAGTTTACATACACTGTGGTTTGCAACCAGGCTATAATCATCCTGATGTCACAAGGCAGACTATAATCATCTGATGTCACAGGCAGACTATATCATCTGATGTCACAAGGCAGACTATAATCATCCTGATGTCACAAGGCAGACTTAATATCATCTGATGTCACAAGCAGACTTAATCATTGATGCACAAGCAGACTATAACATCCTGATGTCACAAGCAGACTATAATATCCTGATGCACACAAGGCAGACTATAATCATCCTGATGTCACAAGGCAGACTATAATCATCCTGATGTCACAAAGCAGACTAAATATCTGATTCATAAGACAGACTTATAATCATCCTGATGTCACAAGGCAGACTATAATCATCTGATGTAGCACAAAAAAGCAGACTATATCATCCTGATGTCACAAGGCAGACTATAATCATCCTGATGTCACAAGGCAGACTATAATCATCCTGATGTCACAAGGCAGACTATAATCATCCTGATGTCAACAAGCAGACTATAATCATCTGATGTCAAAGCAGACTATAATCATCCTGATGTCACAAGGCAGACTATAATCATCTGATGTCACAAGGCAGACTATAATCATCCTGATGTCACAAGCAGACTATAATCATCTGATGCACAAGGCAGACTATAATCATCCTGATGTCACAAGGCAGACTATAATCATCTGATGTCACAAGCAGACTATAATCATCTGATGTCACAAAGCAGACTATAATAATCTGATGTCACAAGGCAGACTATAAATCTGATGTCACAAGGCAGACTATAATCATCTGATGTCACAAAGCAGACTATAATCATCTGATGTCAAAGGCAGACTATAATCATCCTGATGTCACAAAGCAGACTATAATCATCCTGATGTCACAAGGCAGACTATAATATCTGATGTCACAAGCAGACTATAATCATCCTGATGTCACATGGCAGACTATAATCATCCTGATGTCACAAAGGCAGACTATAATCATCCTGATGTCACAAGCAGACTATAATCATCCTGATGTCACAAAGCAGACTATCATCATCCTGATGTCACAAGGCAGACTATAATCATCCTGATGTCACAGCAGACTATAATCATTCCTGATGTACAAGCAGACTATAATCATCCTGATGTAACAGGCAAGCTATAATCATCCTGATGTCACAAGGCAGACTATCATCATCCTGATGTCACAAGGCAGACTATAATCATCCTGATGTCATAAAGCAGACTATAATCATCCTGATGTCACAAGGCAGACTATCATCATCTGATGTCACAAGGCAGACTATAATCATCCTGATGTCACAAGCGAATAACTATTCACAGATCATTCACTGATGTCACAAAGCAGACTATAATCATCCTGATGTCACAAGCAGACTATAATCATCTGATGTCACAAGGCAGACTATCATCATCCTGATGTCACAAGCGACTATAATCATCCTGATGTCACAAGGCAGACTATAATCATCTGATGTCATAAAGCAGACTATCATCATCCTGATGTCACAAGGCAGACTATAATCATCCTGATGTCACAAGGCAGACTATAATCATCTGATGTCACAAGACAGACTATAATCATCTGATGTCACAAAGCAAACTATAATCATCTGATGTCACAAGGCAGACTATAATCATCCTGATGTCACAAAGCAGACTATAATCATGATATCACAAGGCAGACTATAATCATCTGATGTCACAAAGCAGACTATAATCATCTGATGTCACAAAGCAGACTATAATATCTGATGTCACAAAGCAGACTATAATCATCCTGATGTCACAAGGCAGACTATTATGATTTGATGTCACAAAGCAGACTATAATCATCCTGATGTCACAAGGCAGACTATAATCATTCGTATCAAAGGTGTTGGAACGTATTGTACTAGAACAGCTTCTGCAGCATCTGGAATCTCACAACCTGATGAGCCATTCCAGTCAGCCTACCGTAAGTGCCATAGCACAGAAACTGTTCTATTACGTGTGGTCAATGACCTCCTTTAGGCTTCAGACAATGGGAGTGTGTCTATCTTGTCACTGCTTGACTTGTCAGCAGCACTTGACACCATAGACCATATCATCCTCATAACACGGTTGCGTACCACTTTTGGCTGTTCTGGAAAGGTTCTAGACTGGTTTACCTTCTATTTGACTGGCCGTACCCAGTCTGTTGTCATTGGCCACAAATCAAATCCATCTGTGCTGAAATGTGGTGTCCCACAAGGTTCTGTCTTGGGACCTGTCCTGTTCACTATGTATACACAACCTCTCAGCACTATCATTCATCAGTCAGGTCACTCATACCACTTCTTTGCGGATGACTCACAGCTGCATAGCTCCTCTGCCCCATCAGATTTTGACGCTCTTGCGTGCAGTCTGAGAGATTGTATACAGGATGTCTCCAAGTGGATGAATGAAAACAAACTGAAGATGAATGATGATAAAACTGAGCTTATTGTTACTGGTACTAAGTCAAAGGTCATTCAGGTTACTCATGCCCCCATGTCTATCTCTGGTTGTGATGTATCTTTCCACAAACTGTTAGAAACCTTGGCTTCTACCTGGATGAAACACTGTCTATGGAAGCCCATGTCAAAAAGTTGTGCCGTACTCTGTACTATCAGCTACGCAGAATAGGTAAGATTCGCTCCTTCCTTTCCACTGATGCTGCCAACAAGCTTGCTGTCTCTTTCATACTATCTAGACTGGACTATTGTAACTCTCTATTCGCAGGTCTCCATGACAATCAACTATTTAATCCTCAGCGCATACAGAACCACGCGGCTCGCCTTGTTCTTCGCAAGCCCAGGCGTGAGAGTGCAAAATCTCTGCTTAGAACACTTCATTGGCTCCCGGTAAAGGCTAGGATTCAATATAAAGTTGCCTGTCTCTGCTTTCACTGTATCTATCACGAGAACATGCCATCCTATCTTGCCAACCTCCTGCAGGGTTACAAACCTGCTCGAACGCTGCGCTCTTCTGACACCTCATTGTTGACTTCCTCGCTTCTCTCTAGACACCTTTGGTAAAAAGTCTTTCTCTGTCTTTGGCCCAAATGTATGGAACTCTCTACCACTGTCTCTTAGAAAAACTAAGTGTTTCTCAACCTTCAAACGGCACCTGAAAACCCACCTCTTTTAAACTCATCTAACCTGAAGAGCCTTAGTTTGCAAGTCTGTCATCAGACTAATCTCTCCTGCCTGCATAACAGTATTTTGTATAAGGGCCTATAGAGCGAGATGTGTGTGCGCATGCATTGTGTGTGTGTGTGTGTGTGTGTGTGTGTGTGTGTGTGTGTGTGTGTGTGTGTGTGTGTGTGTGTGTGTGCCTGAGTGAGCATGTGTGTGTCTCACTGTATGTGTACAGCTGAGGAAGGGATAGGGGAGAAATTGAATGGGAAAGAGACTGAAATACTTTAAGAAATTTTTTTAATCTTTGTTTCTATGTAAATTGTGATGTATGATATGCGAATAGTTTATAATTTGTGAGGTAATTTTGATTGTCAAGGTGTTAATGCTGTAATACTGAAGTTATAATGTTTTTCCTGTATATGAATTAGACTTTTTCTGTTTTTATCTTCATTCAAAATATTGATTATAATTTTATGTACAACTATTGCATGCACAAACACACACACACGCATGCAAACATAGCACACGCACACACACACACTCACACACACACACACACACACACACACACACACACACACACACACACACACACACACACACACACACACACATACATTCCTACATACACACAAGCGCACAGCAACGCACACGCACGCACACACACACGTATACACACACACACACACACACATGTACGCAGGCACACACACACAGCAATATATAAACACAGCATGCCTCTTTATTCATATGAAAAATCTGTTAATCTTTCTTCATTACATAAAGTCAGTGTTTAAATTTTAATATTCTGTGATTTCGTATGTGTCTTCTTACTTGTATAGCTTTAATGTTTGTTGTTATCTTATTGTGTATGTAACTGTGAACAATTTTTATCACTCACAAGGCAGACTATAATCATCCTGATGTCACAAGACAGACTATAATCATCTGATGTCACAAAGCAGACTATAATCATCCTGATGTCACAAGGCAGACTATAATCATCCTGATGTCACAAGGCAGACTATAATCATCCTGATGTCACAAGGCAGACTATACTCATCCTGATGTCACAAGGCAGACTATAATCATTTGATGTCACAAGGCAGACTATAATCATCCTGATGTCACAAGGCAGACTATAATCATCCTGATGTAACAAGGCAGACTATCATCATCGTGATGTCACAAAGCAGACTATCATCATCCTGAGGTCACAAAGCAGACTATAATCATTCTGATGTCACAAGGCAGACTATAATATTGATGTCACAAGGCAGACTATAATCATCCTGATGTCAGAAGGCAGACTATAATCATCCTGATGTCACAAAGCAGACTATAATGATCCTGATGTCACAAAGCAGACTATAATCATCCTGATGTCACAAGGCAGACTATAATCATCCTGATGACACAAGGCAGACTATAATCATCCTGATGTCACAAAGCAGACTATAATCATCCTGTCACAAAGCAGACTATAATCATCCTGATGTCACAAAGCAGACTATAATCATCCTGATGTCACAAAGCAGACTATAATCATCCTGATGTCACATTTACAGATATCATAGTTTACAGCCATGGAAATTTTAATCATCCTGATGTCACAAGGCAGACTACAATCATCCTGATGACACAAGGCAGACTATCATCCTGATGACACAAGTCAGACTATCATCGTGATGTCACAAGACAGACTATAATCATCTGATGTCACAAAGCAGACTATAATCATCCTGATGTCACAAGGCAGACTATAATCATCCTGATGTCACAAAGCAGACTATAATCATCCTGATGACACAAGGCAGACTATCATCATCCTGATGTAAGGCAGACTATGATCATCGTGATGTCACAAGGAAGACTTTAATCATTCTGATATCACAAGGCAGACTATAATCATCCTGATGTCACAAGGCAGACTGTAATCATCGTGATGTCACAAGGCAGACTATAATCATCCTGATAACACAAGGCAGACTATAATCATACTGATGTCACAAGGCAGACTATAATCATCTGATGTCACAAGGCAGACTATAATCATCCTGATGTCACAAGGCAGACTATAATCATCTGATGTCACAAGGCAGACTATAATCATCCTGATGTCACAAGGCAGACTATAATATCACTGATGTCACAAGGCAGACTATAATCATCTGATGTCACAAGCAGACTTAATCATCTGATGTCACAAGGCAGACATAATCATCCTGATGTCACAAGCAGACTATATCTCTGATGTCACAAGGCAGACTATAATCATCCTGATGACACAAGGCAGACTATCATCATCTGATGTCACAAGCAGACTATAATCATCCTGATGTCACAAAGCAGACTATAATCATCCTGATGTCACAAGGCAGACTATATCATCCTGATGTCACAAAGCAGACTATAATCATCCTGATGTCAAAAAGCAGACTATAATCATCCTGATGTCACAAAGACTATAATCATCCTGATGTCACAAGCAGACTATAATCATCCTGATGTCACAAAGGCAGACTATAATCATCCTGATGTCACAACAGCTAGACTATAATCTCTGATGTCACAAGGCAGACTATAATCATCCTGATGTCACAAGGCAGACTTAATCATCCTGATGTCACAAGCAGACTATCATCATCGTGATGTCACAAGCAGACTATAATCATCTGATGTCACAAAGCAGACTATAATATTCATCCTGATGTCACAAGGCAGACTATAATCATCCTGATGTCACAAAGCAGACTATATCATCCTGATGTCACAAGGCAGACTATCATCATCCTATGTAAGCAGACTATAATCATCCTGATGTCACAAGCAGACTATATCATCCTGATGCAAAGGCAGACTATATCATCCTGATGTAAGGCAGACTATATCATCTGATGTCACAGGAGACTTAATCATCCTGATTCACAAGGCAGACTATAATCATCCTGATGTCACAAGGCAGACTTAATCATCTGATGTCACAAGGCAGACTATAATCATCCTGAGTCAAAGGCAGACTATATCATCTGATGTCAAAGGCAGACTATAATCATCCTGATGTCACAAGGCAGACTATAATCATCTGATGCACAAGGCAGACTATAATCATCCTGATGACAAAACAGGCAGACTATAATCATCTGTGTATAAGGCAGACTATAATCATCTGATGTCACAAGCAGACTATAATCATCCTGATGTCACAAGGCAGACTGTAATCATCCTGATGTCACAAGGCAGACTATAACATCCTGATGTCACAAGGCAGACTATATCATCTGATGTCACAAAGCAGACTATCATCATCTGATGTCACAAAGCAGACTAAACTCTGATGTCACAAGGCAGACTATAATCATCTGATGTCACAAGGCAGACTATAATCATCCTGATGTCACAAGCAGACTATAATCATCCTGATGTCACAAGCAGACTATAATCTCCTGATGTCAAAGGCAGACTATAATCATCCTGATGTCACAAGCAGACTTAATCATCCTGATGTCACAAAGGAGACTATAATCATCTGATGTCACAAGCAGACTATATCATCTGATGTCACAAGGCAGACTATATCATCTGATGTCACAAAGCAGACTTAATCATCTGATGTCACAAGGCAATATAATCATCCTGATGTCACAAGGCAGACTATAATCATCTGATGTCACAAGGCAGACTATAATCATCTATGTCACAAGGCAGACTATAATCATCTGATGTCAAAGGCAGACTAAATCATCTGATGTCACAAAGAGACTAACATCTGATGTCACAAGCAGACTATCATCATCCTGATGTCACAAGGCAGACCATAATCCTGATGTCACAAGCAGACTTAACATCTGATGCACAAGGCAGACAATCATCTGATGTCACAAAGCAGACTATAATCACCTGATGTCAAAGGCAGACTATAATCATCCTGATGTCACAAAGGAGACTATAACTTGATGTCAAACGCAGACTATATTCCTGATGTCACAAGCAAACCTATCATCGTGATGTCACAAGCAGACTATAATCATCTGATGTGACAAGGCAGACTATAATCATCCTGATGTCACAAGGCAGACTATAATATCTGATGTCACAAGCAGACTATAATCATCCTGATGTCACAAGGTAGACTATCATCATCCTGATGTCACAAAGCAGACTATCATCATCCTGATGTCACAAAGGCAGACAACATCATACTAATGTCACAAGGCAGACTGTAATCTTCCTGATGTCACAAAGGAGACTGTAATGATCCTGATGTCACAAGGCAGATTATGACATACTGATGTCACAAGGCAGACTATAATCATCCTGATGTCACAAGGAGACTATAATCATCCTGATGTCAAAGGCAGACTATAATCATCCTGATGTCACAAGCAGACTATAATCATCCTGATGTCAGAAAGGCAGACTATAATCATCCTGATGTCACAAGGCAGACTATAATCATCCTGATGTCACAAAGGAGACTATAATCATCTGATGTCACAAAGCAGACTATAATCATCTGATGTCACAAGGCAGACTATAATCATCCTGATGTCACAAAGCAGACTGTAATATCTGATGTCACAAGTCAATTATAATCATCCTGATGTCACAAGGCAGTCTATAATCATCCTGACGTCACAAAGCAGACTGAATCATCTGATGTCACAAGGCAGACTATCATCATCCTGATGTCACAAGGCAGACTATAATTATCCTGATGTCACAAGGCAGACTATCATCATCGTGATGTCACAAAGCAGACTATCATCATCCTGAGGTCACAAAGCAGACTATAATCATCCTGATGTCACAAGGCAGACTATAATCCTGATGTCACAAGGCAGACTATAATCATCCTGATGACACAAGGCAGACTATAATCATCTGATGTCACAAAGCAGACTATAATCATCTGATGTCAAAAAGCAACTATAATCATCCTGATGCACAAAGCAGACTATAATCGTCCTGATGTCACAAAGCAGACTATAATCATCATGATGTCACAAGCAGACTATAATCATCCTGATGTCACAAAGCAGACTGTAATCATCTGATGTCACAAGTCAAATTATAATCATCCTGATGTCACAAGGCAGTCTATAATCATCCTGACGTCACAAGCAGACTTAATCATCTGATGTCACAAGGCAGACTATAATCATCCTGATGTCACAAGGCAGACTATAATTATCCTGATGTCACAAAGCAGACTATCATCATCGTGATGTCACAAAGCAATATCATGTCCTGAGGTCACAAAGCAACTATAAACATCCTGATTCACAAGGCAGACTATAATCCTGATGTCACAAGGCAGACTATAATCATCCTGATGACACAAGGCAGACTATAATCATCCTGATGTCACAAAGCAGACTATAATCATCCTGATGTCAAAAAGCAGACTATAATCATCCTGATGTCACAAAGCAGACTATAATCGTCCTGATGTCACAAAGCAGACTATAATCATCCTGATGTCACAAAGCAGACTATAATCATTCTGATGTCACACGGCAGACAATAATCATCCTGATGTCACAAAGCAGACTATAATGATCCTGATGTCACAAAGCAGACTATAATCATTCTGATGACACAAAGCAGACTATAATCATCTGATGTCACAAGGCAGACTATAATCATCCTGATGTCACAAGGCAGACTATAATCATCCTGATGACACAAGGCAGATTATAATCATCCTGATGTCACAAGGCAGACTATAATCATCCTGATGTTACAAGGCAGACTATCATCATCCTGATGTCACAAGCAGACTAAATCATCCTCATGTCACAAGGAGACTCTGAACATCTGATGTCACAACGCAGACTATATCATCCTGATGTACACAAGGCAGACATACATCATCGTGATGTCACAAAGAGACTATAATCATTGATGCACAATACAGCATTCATCCTGATGTCACAAGGCAGACTATAATCATCTGATGTCACAAGGTAGACTATAATCATCTGATGTCACAAGAGGAGACTATAACATCTGATGTCACAAGCAGACTAGTAATCATCTATGTCACAAAGCAGACCATAATCATCTTGATGTCACAAAGTAGACTATATCATCCTGATGTCACAAAGCAGACCTATATCATCCTGACGTCACAAGGCAGACATATAATCATCCTGATGTCACAAAGCAGACTATAATCATCTGATGTCATCAAGGCAGACTTAATCATCCTGATGTCACAAGGAAACTATAATCATCCTGATGTGACAAAGGCAGACTATGATCCATCTGATGTCACAAGCAGACTATCTCATCCTGATGTCACAAGGTAACCATCATCATCGTGATGTCACAAAGCGAGACTATAATCATCCTGATGTCACAAGGAAGACTATAATCATCCTGATGTCACCAAGGCAGACTATAATCATCTGATGTCACAAGGCAGACTATAATCATCCTGATGTCACAAAGCAGACTATAATCATCTCATGTCACAAGGCAGACTATAATCATCCTGATGTCACAAGGCAGACCATCAATCATCGTGATGTCACAAAGCAGACTATAATCATCCTGATGTCACAAGCTAGACTATCATTATCTGATGTCACAAGGCAGACTAATAATCATCTGATGTCACAAGGCAGACTATAATCATCCTGATGTCACAAGGCAGACTATAACATCCTGATGTCACAAGGCAGACTATAATCATCTGATGTCACATAGCAGACTATAATCATCCTGATGTCACAAGGTAGACTATCATCATCCTGATGTCACAAAGCAGACTATCATCATCTGATGTCACAAGGCAGACAATAATCATACTAATGTCACAAGGCAGACTGTAATCTTCCTGATGTCACAAGGAAAACTGTAATCATCGTGATGTCACAAGACAGACTATGACCATACTGATGTCACAAGGCAGACTATACTCATCCTGATGTCACAAGGCAGACTAAAATCATCCTGATGTCACAAGGCAGACTAATCATCCTGATGTCACAAGGCAGACTATGACCATACTGATGTCACAAGGCAGACTAGAATCATCCTGATGTCACAAGGTAGACTATAATCATCCTGATGTCACAAGGCACACTATAATTATCCTGATGTCACAAGGCAGACTATAATCATTTGATGTCACAAGGTAGACTATAATCATCTGATGTCACAAAGCAGACTATAATCATCCTGATGTCACAAGGCAGATTATGACCATACTGATGTCACAAGGCAGACTATAATCATCCTGATGTCACAAGGCAGACTATAATCATCCTGATGTCACAAGGCAGATTATGACCATACTGATGTGACAAGGCAGACTATAATCATCCTGATGTCACAAGGCAGATTATGACCATACTGATGTCACAAGGCAGACTATAATCATCCTGATGTCACAAGGCAGACTATAATCATCTGATGTCACAAGGTAGACTATAATCATCTGATGTCACAAGGCATACTATAATCATCCTGATGTCACAAAGCAGACTATAATCATCTGATGTCACAAAGCAGACTATAATCATCTGATGCATCAACAAAGCAAAGCCTATAATCATCTGATGTCACAAAGCAGACTATAATCATCGTGATGTCACAAAGCAGACTATAATCATCTGATGTCACAAGGCATACTATAATCATCCTGATGTCACAATGCAGATATAATCATCTGATGTCACAAAGCAGACTATAATCATCTGATGTGACAAGGCAGACTATAATCATCTGATGTCACAAAGCAGACTATAATCATCTGATGTCACAAAGCAGACTATAATCATCCTGATGTCACAAAGCAAAATATAATCATCGTGATGTCACAAGGCAGACTATAATCATCTGATGTCACAAGGCATACTATAATCATCCTGATGTCACAAGGCATACTATAATCATCGTGATGTCACAAGGCAGACTATAATCATCCTGATGTCACAAGCAGACTATAATCATCCTGATTCAAAAGGCAGACTATAAATCATCCTGATGACACAAGGCAGACTATCATCATCGTGATGTCAAAGTCAGACTATAATCATCCGTGATGTCACAAGGCAGACTATCATCATCCTGATGTCACAAGGCAGACTATCATCATCGTGATGTCACAAGGCAGACTATAATCATCGTGATGTCACAAGACAGACTATAATCATGGTGATGTCACAAGGCAGATTATCATCATCCTGATGTCAAAGGCAGACTATAATCATCGTGATGTCACAAGGCAGACTATAATCATCTGATGTCACAAGGCATACTATAATCATCCTGATGTCACAAGGCATACTATAATCATCGTGATGTCACAAGGCATACTATAATCATCTGATGTCACAAGGCATACTATAATCATCCTGATGTCACAAGGCATATTATAATCATCGTGATGTCACAAGGCAGACTATAATCATCCTGATGTCACAAGACAGATTATAATCATCCTGATGTCAAAAGGCAGACTATCATCATCGTGATGTCACAAGGCAGACTATCATCATCCTGATGTCACAAGGCAGACTATAATCATCCTGATGTCACAAGGCAGACTATAATCATCCTGATGTCACAAGGTAGACTTTCATCATCCTGATGTCACAAGGCAGACTAATTATCTGATGTCACAAGGCAGACTATAATTATCCTGATGTCACAAGGCAGACTACAATCATCCTGATGTCACAAAGCAGACTATAATCATCCTGATGTCACAAGACAGACTATAATCATCCTGATGTCACAAGGAAGACTATAACCATCCTGATGTCACAAGACAGACTATAATCATCCTGATGTCACAAGACGACTGTAATCATCCTGATGTCACAAGGAAGACTGTAATCATCCTGATGTCACAAGACAGTATAATCATCCTGATGTCACAAGGAAGACTGTAATCATCCTGATGTTGCAAGCTTTCATTCCAACATCAGTGAGATGAAAACATCGGCATTTATAACAGCCCCCCCAAAAAAAAACAACAACAAACAGACAAACAAACAAACAAACAAACAAAGAAAACAAAAACTACACACATCAATAGTGGTCATGCCCTACCTCACATCAAACTGAAACTACAGACTTAGGGCTCTTCAGTGTATTAAAATTGGTTGGTATATTCAAAAGCCGAAGCAACCATAACTTGCTAAGCATTTTCTGAACACAAAATAGGTGGACAGCATAGGGCCAGGAATGCTGTCAACAGCACGGTAAACACAATGACAGAAGGTATGAACAGAGGTCGGACAACTGCTGATTAGTCAGCTGACTGCTCTGGGAATCCTAAGGTAGCTTCATCCTCAAAGCCTTCACCACGTTAATGTATCACAATGGAGGCAGCAAGTGCTGGCCTACTCCCATTTGATGTATGCTTGCACTAGCTGTATGGTCGTTTCTGACGTGCATACTTTTTGTGTATTATTGTTTACAATGCCTACGTGATGACTGACAGTGTTGCAACTGATATAACCAAGAAAAGGAAGTCATTTAGTAACTCTGCTTCTCTCTCTATCTCTCTCTCTCTCTCTCTCTCTCCTCCCCCCCCCCCCTCTCTCTCCTCCGTATGTGTGTTTGTCTCTCTGTCCCTGTCTCTCTGAAACTTTGTGCCTATCTTGTTCTGATATTAAACACGCGTTCTGAAATTGTATGCATTTCTTGTTCCTGCTTATTTGAATGCTGTGGTCAGTTTGATTTAGATTGATTGTAGTACAATTATCAAAACGAAGACATGGCTGACAGATCTAAAACTATTTTGTGTTTGCTCGGTATTCTATTCGAGCATAACAGATCACGGGAAAGGAGGTAAAGAATAAAATCCAAAACGTGTGTGACTGCTCACGTTCCAGCAAACAGGAACCAGAAAAAAAAAACACGAAAAAATGATCAGAACGAGTATTTAATACAACCAGACAAGACAGGTGCAAACGTTCGGTCAACTGGCCTTTTTCAAGGATTTCAAAGATTACAAATGAACGAACACCAAATACAAGAAGTAGGAGAAACACATGTAAAGAACAGTCTATAGGAGAAACACAGGTAAAGAATAGTCTTATGTTCTCATCAGATCCATCATTTCACATTGTTTGTAGCACTTCATTTAGTAACACAATGACGTCATCCTGTGTCTGACTGAGATATTTCTGGCACTATAAATGCCAGGGGTCAATATTGTACACCATCCATATTGACACCTACAGCTTGTTAAAACGTCCCATGAATGAGTAGGAGAACTTAAATCAATGATTCCATCAACTGTAAAATATAGGACTATATGTGTCTATGCCTGCTACCGCTGCCATGCGAGTTTCATGGGAAGAACGAGCTGTTAACCACCAGTGGCAGGCCCGCCCATAAATGGTTGACCCTTTCCTGATGCACACTGTCAGCAAGCAACTATTCCCTCCTGCTGCACGTTTGTGAGGATAAATGGTTGAGACTTTCCTGATGCACACTGTCAGCAAGCAACTATTCCCTCCTGATGCACGTTTGTGTGGCATAGCAACCATTGTCAGTGTATGTTTTACTACCTTTTGATTTTACAGTATGGTATATAAACAGACATAAAATGTGATGCACATGATAACAACAAAGTGTAAACTAACACACACATGGGATTCAAATAGGTTTGCACTGCTAGAAGTTAAAGAAAAAAACACGGAAAAAAAAACAAAACGATCTACGTAGCTTTGTTTCTTAGTATTACAGCAACACATGCAACAAACGTTTAAAATCCAGTCACACTCACCTCTATAATTCATACGATAACTTATCATTTGTTAGTGAATTAATTGGCATACACAAACAAACATAATAATAGGAAAAAGGAAGCACAGTGGAATCTGTTTCCATCAAGTCGAGCATTCGTAGACCAACAGACAATTCTCTTTGACAGCTACAGTAGTTTATTTCCCTACACCTGGTTGTCTCTGAACATGTACCCAGAACTGGTCTGTACCTTGGTCGTCACCGTCCCCTAGTGTTTCTAGGTTAGACTGCACGCTGATAGAGTGTGTTTGTATGTGAGTGGTGTCTATGGGTGTGGTGGGTGTGTGTGTGTGGGGGGGGGGGGGGGCGGTAGCACACTACATCATGGTGTGAAAGCATGCAGCTTGTTTAACTGCTGGAATTATAAAAATGATCACCAGCATGTTAACCACAGTAAACTGTTGTATGGTAAACTTTAAATCAGAAACCACCAATCTTCTGAAGAAGACCCCCCACAGTACATGTACAGTCATTTTGATCAGCAGTGAGACAGACAACAGCCATACATGAGAAAATAAACACATACTTAAACACTTCACACCTACGTCACAATTACCGAAAAGGAATGTAAACTTGAACCAAACGGAAAATAAAATCAATTGCAGAGTACTTGGCGTGTGAGGTGAGTCACCTGGATACAAGATACTTGTTTGAGTGTTTGTAATCAAGAAGACGACACAACTGCACAGTGTCATATTACTGGCTGCCTGACAATACATCAAACGATTTTTCAATGAATAAAACAATTCTTCTTGCTGTTCGTGCCATAACTGAGGAATGGGTGAGGCTGGACAAGGAAACAGTTTACACATTAAATGCACTGACAAGAACACACTGCAATACATTTGGAGATACTGTACGTGCAACATGTAGAGACGCCTATGGAGTTTAACAGCCGAAAGTGAAAACAACTCAAAATCCACATGTTAGCATCAGATGGAGGATATCTTGAGGAAAATAATTCTGAAGAAACAAAGTGACAGCTGCTTCAGAATTTGAGAAGTAAGGGTTCCAGAAATTATGGAAAGACCTGAAAGCGAAACATAATACCGTCACTGAAATAGAATCAGCAGCCGAAATCAAGGCTACTCACAGTGGACAAGAAAGCTGTGGAACATCTCAGGAAAACATATTCCAACCCTCACTAGGGTCTGGTGCGTTATACAAGGCCCTATAAAATGTTTGATAACAGGCTACAAACACTGGATGAAGAAGACAAAAAGGTGAATAAAGAATATGCCATTCCGACCAGGATCCCGTGGAAGCCTGGCTTTCAAACGAACTTCTTTGCAATAGAGGTTTGAGCAAGAGAATTAGTAGACCATCAGCCTCACTTCATGAAACAGTTCTTGATTTCTGAGGAATAGAGAACCAAAACCCTAAAAGTAATGACGTAGGCAACTGAAAGGAGTTCTAACTGGATCTTGTTGAGGATGGGCACTGCCCTCATGGTGCTGGCCCCCGGGAAAAGTTAAGGTCTCTGCCATCTCAGTCCCCAACGACCCCAGGGTTATGGAACTATTAGGTAGGACCTCAGGACCTGGCCACTCGTGGGTTTATATGCAGGCTTAAGGCTTGTGCTGAGATCATTCTGGATCTTCTCCATCACATGGCACCTGTGACGTTAGTGTGTGTGCAAAACGTCATCTTGACAGTTGAAATTGTTTAGGAGAAACAACAAAAAAACTCTATAAGGCTTGAAATTCCCCAAGATGGTGCCAGTGTCTTTTAGCTAAAACCACAACCCTGTCTGACTCCTCTTTTGATGTTTTGGATAGAGCTTATATCGTTTTTTATTCTCATTGCAACTGTTTGTTTCCGATACATATTTCTGAATATTCGTAGATCTTTTCCTTCAATGTTGAGTCTTTCTAGTTGGTTGATCAATTCTTCATGTCTTACCCGATCGAAAGCCTTGGTATAGTCAACAAAGCATAAATATAAATCCTTATTCACCTCGATTGACTCTCTATGATAGTTCTTAGGATGTATATGGATTAATAGTTCCCTTCCCTTCCAAAAATCCACACTGTTCATCTGCTATTTCTCTTTTGATTCTATTCCTTGTCCTCATCATGATTATTCTTAATAGGATCTTGGTTACATGACTCATCAAACTGAATGTGCGATGGAGTTCGCATTCTATAGCCCCTGTCTTCTTTGGAAGTGCAATGAAAATTGATTTTGACATATCTTTGGGGATTTTTCCAGTGTCGTAAATTTCATTCAGGAGGACTGTTATTTTTTCTATACCGAATTCTTCCAGGGCTTCAATCATCTCTGTGGTAATGTTGTCTGGTCCTGGGGCTTTTCTTGGTTTCATCTTTTTCAATGCTGCTCTAACTTCATCTTTCATTATGGGTGGTCCTTCAAAGTTCTTTCTTATAATGTGTTCTGCGTTTCTGTCATCTTCAAAAAGGTCTTTAATGTACTCTACCCCATCTGTCTAATATTTTGCCTTTTTCCATGAGAATCGTACCATCTTTCCATTTTAAGCAACCAGTTGACGTGATGTATTTTTCCTGTGGACAACTTCTTCAATTCATTTGTACATACCCTGAGGATCCGTTTTGTGTTGGTCTTTTTTTCTTTGCATTCTGTGTTCAGCAAAGCTTCCTTAGCTTCATTGCACCTATTCCTGATTTCTTTGTTTATCTTCGTGTATATTTCCTCGTTTCTCTTTGCCTTCCTCCGTTCCTCCGTCAAGCCTAAAATTTCTTTTGTCATCCAGTTCTTTATACGGAATAAGGAAAAAAAACAACTATGTAGGTAGGCTACGTAGATCCTCTGTGTGATTGTGTGTGTGAGAGTGTGTGTATGTGAGTGTGTGTGTGTGTGTGTGTGCGCGCGCGGATGCATGCGCGCGTGTATGCCTGTATGTATGTGTGTTTAATGTGTGTAGGGAGTGTGATGTAGGTTGTGTGTGCATGAATATAGGTGTGCTTTTGAGTGTTATGTAAGTGTGTGTGTAAGTATGCGTGTTGTTTATGTGTGTACGTGTGGGTCTGAGCGTATGCGTATATATGGTGTGTGTGTGTTTATGTAAATGTGTGTGTGTGTGATTGTGTGTGTGAGCGTACGCATGTGTACCTCCCATACCAGTATGTATTTTTACAAATATGTTTGTGTGTATGCATACGTGGGAGTGAGAGCATATGGGAAGAGCGGGTTTGAGCATTTATGGATGCAGGCGTACAGCGCATCGCACACACCAGTTGAAAGCAATTATTTTTATGTAAAAAATTGGAAAACGCAAAATGTGTGCGTGCAGGCACGTATGGCTGCGCGTGCATATGTGCATGTGTGTATATGTGTATGTGTGATTGTATATTTAAGTGTGTATGAGTGTGTGACTGTGTGTATATGTGTGCTCGCGCGCGCGCGCGCGTGTGGTGTATGTGTGTGTGTTTAGCGACAGAGGAATTTGAAATCGGTCTTCATACGTACTCATGATGATGTTTATTCTTGCCATGAACTGTCATAGTTGTGCTTTGTGACTGAAAAATGGATTGATGGGCAATTTTGGTCTTATGTAATGAATGTGCATGTGATGTCGTACTAGTTACTTGATTTCATGTATAGGGGTGTGACAGTCTTCAGGAAGGCTGGGGCCATTTCTCACGTTGTGGTAATGTTCATTGTTTAGACTATGTTGAGACTGTATGTTGCTTAAGGATGGATGGCTTGGTGTTTGGTCATTATTCTTTCCTGTTGGTCTTGGTCGAGTGCAGATAATTGACCAAGGGATACGCGCTGGTGACTTATGTTTGCACATCCTTGTGCGTGGTTGTGTGGGCATGGCGGCTGACATGCCCGCATGGGCATACGTCAAATGTATTTGTGAATACTTTTGTGTGCATACGTGTGTACACGCCCCCTTGTGTATTTTTTGAAAAGGGTAAGCGTGTAATGTGTACATGTAGATTTTTGGCGTGCATACTCGTATGAATGTTTTTTTTGCGTGGCAAAGGTGCATAGCATGCAGAATATTCATGATCGCGTGTGCATGAGCACATTCGTTGATTTGAATCCTAGATGTTTGTGTATGATGCTTAACATGCATTTTTTCATATATTTGCATCCAAGTGTTAAGGCACGGCACAGCATACGTTCTTGTTTTTTGACATGTTCACTTACACAGGTGTTGTATGCTGTTGTGTGAACGCAGAGGTATATAAGCTACGCACAAAAAGTTAAGGATCACTTGCACAAAAATTCATAACTTTCAAAATAAGAAAGCCAATGCGTTGAAGTTTGGCAAACATTTAATTCCATGCTTTAGTGATAACGATACACAATTGCCTTCAATTTCGAGCAATCGTTTGGTGTGTACATTTGATCAAAGTGGGTACGTATCGAAATTTGATTTCCCAAAGTCATTGAAATCACAAGACAGGGCATTCTGATGCTCCCAAAAGTTCAGTAATGCGTGTAACCGCCATGGCTGTTCTGGCACTCGACGCAGCGAGTCCTCATCGAGTTGACCAGGTTGGTGAAGATCCTCTGTGGAAGCGCCTGCTACTCAGCCTGCAGCATCTGGTAGAGGTGTTGGGCATCCCTGGGAGGGGGGTGGTTGCTCCTCACTTTGCGATCCAGAGGTTACATCCCAGAGGTTCTCAATCGGGTTGAGATCGGGACTGCATGCTGGCCACTCCATTCTGTTGACTCCAGACTGCTGCAGGAAGTCGTTGACCACCCTTGCCCTGTGGGGACGAGCGTTGTCATCCTGGTAGACAGCCGTCGGTCCCATCTGCTGCAGTGTAGGCACAGCCAGCGGTCGAAGGATCTCATCCCGGTATCGGAGGCCAGTCAGGTTACCCTGTACATGATACAATGGTGTTCTGTGGTGAAGGTTGAAGGCCCCCCAGACCATTACAGAACCTCCACCAAAGGCCACCTTTTCTTGGACAGTGGTGTCAATAAAGCGTTGCCCTGGGCGCCTCCAGACCCTCAGTCGGCCGTCGTTGTGGTTCATGGTGAAGCGTGATTCATCACTGAACAGGACCTGGGACCATTGCTGACGTGTCCACCTCACGTGACGTCTGCAGAAGGCGCGGCGTGCTGCCCTATGGGCTGGAGTTAAGCGTGGCCGTACAGCTGGGCGACGAGAACGGAGGTTAAACCCATGAAGGCGGTTCCATATGGTCTGCTGGCTGATGTTGATGTTAGTAGCCACCCTCAGCTGCCTTCAAATGATGCTGGAAGAGGCTGTTCTTGTCTGCAGGGCTTGTCGTTCAATGAGACGATCTTCACGTGGGTTTATCTTCTTTGGTCGACCAGATCTGCGTCTTTCATGGACCCTCCCAGTGGCTGTGAAGCGTTGAATCAGTCTGACAATGACCGAGATGGACACCTGAAGTCGCCTGGCCACTTCTCGCTTGGAAACACCATCTTGGAACCATGCAACAGCTCGTCCCCTCTCAAACTCGCTCAATTTTCGTCGTGGAGGCATTGTCAGATCAGGCCTGCTACTGGTGGAATGTCTTCTTATAAAGCCAAGCAAGAGACAGCATCTCACACATAAACAGCAGTGCTTGCACGTGCATATTGGTTTTTCCATCTGGCTTGTGCAATGTGTTCAGGCAGAACGCTCCAAAACAAGGTCCTTTTTCGCAAGTTTCCGCTTTTCCGTTTGCGGCCAAGTTCAGTAGTAGAGAATCCCGTGCAATTTTCGCACTAACACAACATCGCCCACTTACAGCTGAACAAGAATTCATAACAATTTGGCTGGACTGAGAAATAAATAACAGTAGCGAATTGAGTTTATTACGCACCTGTTTTCTTATAGTGATCCTTAACTTTTTGTGCGTAGCTTATGTTCCTTTTGTGCTGAATCTGTGTATGTGTGTGTGTGTGTGTGTGTGTGTGTGTGTGTGTGTGTGTGTGTGTGTGTGTGTGTGTGTGTGTGTGTACGTGTGTGTGCGTATGTGTGTGTATGTATTTATGTATATATATATGTAATATATATATATATACATGTATATATGATATATATATATACACGCACATACATATATATATATACATATATGTATACATATGAATATATATATATATATATATATATATATATATATATATATATATATATATATATGTGTGTGTGTGTGTGTGTGTGTGTGTGTGTTTATGAGATCGAGTGTTCGTGTGCTTCGGAAACGTATGTGTGTGCAAATAGATTTATTGACATCACACGCGCATACGTGTGTAAAGGCATGTATGTACATGTACATGGTTATGTATGAATGGTAGGATCTGAATCCAATATGAAAGGAGAATTGATGTCTGTGCACGTCTATATATGCTTAATTGTGCTTTGAATTAATGATTCACAATTGATCTTTTTACACTTTATCGTTGGGAAATCTGTCATACCTAACTTAACAGTTTTTTTCAACTTTTGAGAAAACTTCATATTCATATATATATATAGTTGTATACTGTATCTCTGTATAATTTGTATTTATTAAACTTGCTTGTCCTAATCTTTTCAGGCCATGAGATATATTTAAGAAACATACATGTCACTAAAGAATCCATTGTATATAATACGGTATGGACAAAGGTTTGTAATTTTTTGTGCTAGAAACAACTGTGCTGGAATCACTTGGAACAGTTTACTTATAATAATAAAAACTATCAATAATGGGTAGCATCACAATTGCCTCTTTAAATTGTCAAGGTTTGGGGGATATGCGAAAACGAAGAGATGTCTTCCATAACCTGAAACAGAAAAACAATATTCAATAGACTGTCTCCAAGACACACATTTTAACAAGAGATTAGAGCAATATGCAACTTCAAAATGGGGATATAAATGCTTTTTTGGATCATACCAGTCTAATTCTAGAGGAGTTGCTGTTTCATTTTCAAACAATTTTGAATTTAAAGTAACAAACGTTAAACGAGACCAAAATGGCAACTATATCATTCTGTTATTTTCGTCAATGGAAAAGGATTTACTCTTAGTGAATGTTTATGGTCCCAATAAAGATGACCCGATGTTTTTTAATACATTAAAAGATGTAATTAAAAGTTACAACAATAACAATATCATCGTTGTAGGTGACTGGAACATTGCTATGGATCCAAACATGGATTGATATAACTATGTGCGCGTAAACAACCCCAAAGCCAAAGAAGCATCGAAAACATGACAAGAGAACTTAATCTGACAGATATCTGGAGAGAGAATAATCCTGAATGTAGGCGGTATACGTGAGAAAACCGACACCACTTAAACAAAGCCGACTCGACTGTTTCCTAATGTCTGATTATCTGTACCGGTATTATGAAAGTACGGATATTCTTTCAAGCTACCGTTAAGATCACTCAGTGGTAACACTTCGCTTAGTATTCCACAAAACCTAAAAGACGAGAGGTTTCTGGAAATTCAATAATCTCTTCTAAGGGATGAACATATGTGAAAAAATATAAGTGAAGAGATTTCAAATGTGATAAACGAGTATGCAGCTGACCATTATGATAAATCGAATTTAAATGAAATGGCAAAATCTGACATTAAACTAAAAATCCCTAACAAACTCTTTTTAGATTTTCTGAAATGAAGGTACAGTCAAAAACCATAGCGTACGCCACAATTAAAAATACGAAAATGAAAGAGGACAATAGACTTGTACAAGATGTAGAAGCCTTTGAAAGCGTTGAAAACAAAACAGAAAAGGAAATAAAAGAACTTCGGGAAAGGAATCACGAACTTCAGGTAATTCGAGACAAAAGAATGTAGGGAGTTCTACTGAGATCGAAGGCAAGATGGATTGCTGACGGGGAAAAAATTCTAAATATTTTTGCCATCTTGAAAAAAGAAACAGATGACAAAATTAGTGAGACAAGATGGTGCTACTTTACAAAACCAGCAAGACATACTTCATGAACTTAAATCCTATATAAGGGAAGGCTCAATGCAGATTGTGAAATAGAAAACCTTATCGGAAAGATACCCAAATTATGAAATGAAGAAAAACGATCGTTGGAGGGTGAAATAATTATAAATGAAGCAAGTATAGCACTTGAAAACATAAAAAATGGGAAAAGCTCGAGTACAGATGGACTGAGCGCAGAAATTTTGAAATTTTTCTGGAAAAATATCGGACCGTTTGTCGTGAGATCATTGAATGAGGCCCACAGAGATGGAGAACTGTCCTCAACGCAGAAAGAAGGATTGATCAATTGCATCTCAAAAGGTGATAAACCAAAGAATTCATAACAAATTGGCGTTCCATTTCTCTCCTTAACGTTGTGTATAAAACAGGCTTGGCATGAATCTCGAACAGAATGAAAAAGGTTATTAATGCTTATTAATGAATATCAGACAGGTGTTATGGCAAATAGATATATAGGAGACAATATACGATTAATATATGATCTGATAAATTATTTAAATGTAAATAACATGCCGGGTTTGTTACTTTGTATTGATTTCGAAAAAGCTTTTGATTCACTTGATTGGAGTTTTATGCACAAGGTTTTATGCCTATGGATTTGGAAGTGGCGTTTGTCGATGGATTGAAACTTTCTATAAAAACACAAAATCAACTGCTATTATAAACGATCAGAGTACAGAATGGTTGTGTAGAAAGGGGATGTAGACAAGGAGATTCAATCTGGCCCTATCTTTTTATTCTTTGTGCAGAGAGTCTGGCCATAATGATCCGGGAGGAAGACTCAATAAAAGGAATACATGTTCATCGTGTAGAACACAAAATTTCCCAGTTTGCTGACGACACCCATTTAATAAATGTAGGAGATAAAACCTCTTTTGAAAGATCTATTCGTATACTTGATACGTACGGCACAGTTTCAGGTCTGTTTATGAACAGCGAATAAACGCAAGTAATATGGTTTGGTAGTGAGAGACAATCACAAATAATATACTGTTCCCACTTAAAAATGATATGGAATCCTTCCCACTTAAAAATGGTATGGAATCCTCCTAAGTTTAAACTACTAGGCATTTGGTTCACTCAAGATCTAAGAAACTGCGAAATAATGAATTATAAAGACAAATTTTCAGAAGTGAAAATGTTATTCAAAATTTGGTCACAAAGAACTATTACCCCGATCAATAAAGTCGCAGTTCTAAAATCTCTTGTATTATCTAAACTTATACATTTATGGATATTATTGCCTGACCCACCAGATCATTTTATACAACAGCTGCAGGAGTAATGTTTTCAGTTTGTATGGAATGGAAAACGAGACAAAATCAGCAGAAAGACTGCCACTAAAAATATTAAACAAGGAGGACTGAATATGCCGGATTAAAGAACATATATATATATATATATATATATATATATATATATATATATATATATATATATATATATATATATATATATATATATTACCATGGATCAGAAAATTTAAAACTTCAAACCATAATTGAAAAAGTTGAGCAGCTGAAATACATGTATATCCGTTCCTTAACAACACTGAATGCTACTGACCAGCGGTTGTTTCAAATTTCATGAAGAATAATATGTTCTCGGCTGATATATTTAAGGCCTACATGACATTTTGTAATCATATAATACCTAAGAATTCAAGTGAACTGTTAGCTGAACCTGTCTTTTATGACGCAAAAATATAGGTGGATAACAAAATAATCAAGAATGATAAACTAATAGACAAAGGCATATACTGCATCAAACATTTTCTTAAAGAAGAATTTGAAAATAGCGCTGATTGCCGTATTAATTATGTTACTTATAATAGATGGATATCTTCAATCAAACAATATTTAAGAACAACCAGAATTCAAATGAACAACAACACGAATAGTATTTTGAATGCGCAAATGCAATAAGGCTAATAATGAGTATACAAAAGGGAGCAAGACTTTATCATGAAAAAAATAAATTGGATGACAGCAAACCAAATTGTTGTTCAAGGTGGTCAGAGAAACTAAGTAGCCTATTAACATTTCTTGGGAAAAAATTGTTTATAAAAATTCATAAATTAAATGATGTCAAATTAAAATGATTGCAAATAAGAATAGTTCATCAGATTATTGCCACCAATACAATATTACACACAATGGGTATAGCAACTACGACAAATTGTACATGGTGTAATAATGCAAGAGACTCTATTGAACATTTTCTGTGGAACTGTTACTGTGTCCGTAATTTCTGGCATTGAACAGAAAAAACTAATCAACGCAAAATGCGAAATATCTTCTACATCAAAATCACACGAAATCTAGTGTTGTTCGGTGTTTACCAAAATGGAAAAACAGATAGAATATTTGATCATATAATAATGCTTGCAAAATCAATTATAAATATATATATATAGCCTATATATACTCCTAATCATAATTTAAGGGCCACTTCTTCCTTCCTCTCTAATTTTAAGTTGAAATAATTGACAATGTTTAGAATTGATTCTATGTTTTATTTCATCATTTCCACACCTGTTTTGGAAAAAGAAATTAGCACAATGACCCATTAGTGAACAGCACATGCATTTAAAGGAACATCCCCCCCTTTTCAAAAAACAGAAAGTGTCAGATTTGGCCAATCTGTTTTCAATATCGCGTGTGTCCGCCCCGAGCCTGGATGCATGCTTCACAGCGCCGATGCATCGACCCCACAAGGGTACGGAGTGTGTCCTGAGGGATGGCCGCCCACTCGATCTGCAGGATGTCGACCAGCCTGGCCAGGGTGCCCGGTGGGGGGTGGTTGTCCCTGATGCGCCTCCCGAGCACATCCCAGAGGTGTTCAATTGGGTTCAGGTCAGGTGAGCACGCTGGCCAGGCCATACGGACGACTTCATGCTGCTCCAGGAAGTCGGTCACAAGGCGTGCTCGATGCGCAGGTGCATTGTCGTCCTGGAAGATGGCGCCTTGACCAAGGTCCACAAGCGCAGGCAGTGCCACGGCCGCCAGAACCTCGTCCCGGTACCGGACCCCGTTCAGGATGCCGTCAATGGGGAGCAGGGGGGTCCGGGTACCACGGCTCATGCCACCCCACACCATCACCGACCCGCCGCCGTACCGGTTATGCTCTTGGACAGTGGCGTCAGCGAACCTCTCCCCTTGACGTCGCCACACCCGAGCCCGGCCATCGTTAAAGGTCAGGGTGAACCTGGACTCATCCGAAAACAAGACTCGGGCCCACTGTTGCCTTGTCCAGGTCACGTGCTCCCTGGCCCAGGTCATGCGGCGCACTCTGTTGACCGGTGACAGCACGGGTCGGACGGCCGGTCTCCGTGACCTCAAGTTTGCCTCATGTAGCCGTCTTCTCACCGTGCTGCAGCTGATGTTAGCACCTGTTGCGTCCCTCAGCTGACCCCTCAAGGTCACCGCAGTGGATGCCCTTTCCCTCAGGACGGAGAGGGCAAGGTAGCGGTCTTGCTGTCTTGTCGTTACTCTGGGTCGACCCGTGTGACGCCTTTCCTGGACTGCTCCAGTCTCATTGAAGCGCTCCAGCAGTCTCTGGATTGTGGAATGCGACACTTCAAGTCGTCTAGCAACTTCCCGCTGCGCTAGGCCTTCATCAAGCAGAGCGAGGCTCTCCCCCGCTGCTCATCCGTCATCCGTCGTCTTGCAAGCATGGTTAAAACGAACCAAGAACGGGTCCTTTTTATCCTCGTCTGCGGGCAACTTTGGCTGGAGTAGTGTTCAAAAAGGGCTTGCCTTGCACGTGCAAAGCGAATTTTGTCGCTACCTTGCCTGCGTCGTCAGAGAGACCCTGCTGAAGATTCGACAATTTCGTGTGGAAATTGTCTTCCTTGGGCCGCCCATTGCAAATCGGCAAATCCCCAAACACGTGCCAAAAGGAAACTGCAATGTTGTCTGAGCTCTTATCCATTCAGTTACGGCAACGAATTGGAGAAAAGAGTAAGAGAAAATAGGTTATTTCTCCTTTCAAAAATTGACTCAAAAACGTTCCTGGCCCTTCAATAATGACGTGTAGTATATATATACAAAGTAGACAGGTGTGTTCTAAATACAGTGGAAACCTGATATAACAGGGATGATGGGACCAAATCAAAATCCCTGTTATATCAGATCCCTGTTATATCAGATATCAAGGGAAATAAGGACTGATCAACTATCCCTGTGGAATTTCGAACTGACGGCAAATCTCTGCGAGCGATGCTTGCTTTTTCTCGACAGCCTGGATGATCTCATATTTCTTCTCAATTGAAAGGCATTTTCTTTTACGTTTGTTGTCAGCGGTGGCCATTATGAGCAATAGCAATGAGAATCAGAATCAGCAAGAAAGCTAAGAAAATAGAAAGATAAACAGTAGATCTAGGCCTAGATCTGGTCTGGTGTAAGTGTGCAGTAAGCTTACAAACTGAATGATGGCGCAGTCAGTCACTGACTCAGTGGCCTCAGGCCTACACGCTTGCGCGCGCATCACGCTCGCATTGCGAAGCGTTCTTTCAGTGTACAGTACACAGTATACCAAGGCTAGCCTAGATCTAGATGTAGGCCTACTGCGTGGCGTGCTGAGTCTAGGCCTAGGCCTTTCTGCTGCAGAGCCCGTCTCGGCATCCCTGCTATAACCGATCGAGCCCTCTTGTCTCCCTGTTATTGCCGATAAGTTTTAATAGAGACAAAGAGGAAGAAAAAATGGGGATTGAAAAAAGCCCTGTTATATCCGGATTCCTGTTATTACCGGTCCTGTTATAAATGGTTTCCACTGTATACATACTTTCCAAAGAATGCTAAACCAGAGATTCAAAATTGAACAATATAATGCCAAAATAAACTTTCACTTCTCCATTTTAATGCTCAGTGGAACAACTATAGACCAATGTTCGCTGTGTAGAAAACAAACTTTCTTCATGACATCTTTCTTGAATATTGATGTACATAATGAAACCATCATTGTTTAGCATATAAAAAAAAAAATTATTGTCTTATTTGCGTAAATTAAATAATTTCTGTTGCCACATTGTTCGATGACGTTTGATTATTGTTAAACAAAGGAATGTGGTTTTTGACATTGTTTCGTGGGGGAAATGTTGACATGCGTTGGATCTTGGTGTTCATTTTTGAACTTTCAATGTGAAAAATATCATTCTGCACATTCAAAAAACAAAAACAAAACAAAAAACCCAACACCAACAACAAACAAACAAACAAACAAACAAACAAACAAACAAACAAACAAACAAACAAAACAAAAACTGGTAAGATTGACAAATGTATGTCGAATATACGTACTTTTCAAAGACTATTGAATAAGATTCAGAATTGAACAGTGTAATGCCAGAGTGGACGACTTTCATTTGTCCGTCTTTTAATGCTTAGTGGAACAACTATAAACCACTGTTTTCTCAATAGAGAACAAATTCATCTTTATGACATGTTTGATGTTCACTTTGAAATCTCCCATGTATGAAATATGTTTTTTTTGTCTTCTGTATATTGTATGTTGTCAGATGTCTAAAACGTTCCTCTTATATGTATGAATTGAAATTATTTGTTTGTTAGTGCATTGTTTATTGATGTCGATTCACTGTTAAAAAATGAATGAAAAAAGGTGAAAAAAAGGAGTCCAGGCCAAGAGGTGATATAGTTCATTGGTACCATCGCCAGTTGGCCCAGCAGCTTTTCTGAAAATGAAGGTAGGAGGTCAGAGTGGTTTCTGAAATTGACCAAGTTTTTGAAAAGGAGACTTCTAAAATCCAACCCCTGATCCTCGTCCTCGGATGTGCTAACAGGGTAAAGAAGGGGACTGCTGGTCTGGGTGCAGTGCAGTGTGGTTTTCTGTCACTCAGGCGGTACTCTAGCCATGGAGGCCAACCCAAATCACCCTGAAACACCCTGTCTAATGGGGCTTTGTTGAAGCTACGACAGGCCTAGCAAGTCGGTAGTAGATTAAAAACTGCTAAAAGAAAGCAAGCAGATAATAACAAATGGACAGATCAAACAGAAAAACGATCTGGAAAACCAAAAGGACAACGAGACAGAACAACGATTAAAACTGCAATGTGAGTGGACTAGCTGACAAAGGAAGAGAAATAGTAGAATTCATGAAGAAAAGAAAAACAGAAATAATTGGACTGAGTGATGTTAGGAAAAAAGGCAACATCTGCAAACAAATCCATGAAAACTACACACTACACACTTTTTGCAAGTGGAGTGAAAAAGAAGGAAAAAACAAACATGGAGTCGGTTTTATGATCGATCCGTCCAAAAGAGATGATCTTGCCTATGAAAATAGTTGAGTGAAATACCACCTCTGCCTACATTAAAATGTATGCTCATGCAATGATAGCGACACAGAAGACAGACTACAATTTTACGAAGAACTGAGTGACTACATGGATGAGACTAAAGACAGTGAAGAACTTGTGGCAATGGAAGGTTTTAACCCTTTCATTCCTGCAAAGTGATGCAGCAGTTGGTGAACTGATGATGGTAATCCAACCACCATCATAACTGATAAAGAAGGAAAGCCACTTTTGGACCCAAACAAAATGAAGGAGAGATGGATAGAATATTTCCAGGACCTAGTAAACCCAACAGAGGTACAAGAAAATGTTGTATTAGTTAAGTCAAAAAGATGTGATGGGAGAGGAGAGTGACATAATCAGAAGTGAAATCAAAGAAGCAATAAGATAATAAGATTAATTCCCACAGATAAAACAGCTGGACCAGATCAAATAACACATGACATTATCAAAGCAAACAGAGAGCCTAGACATGGAAGGAAAGGAAAGTCTTTGATGACTGGCAAAATGCAATTGCCCTTACGGAAGAAAAAACGAAATAAGAGAGATTATAAGACATGCCCTTGCATGTTGCTTCACAACCACTTAGGGGAAAATATATGCTAAAGTACTGGAACAGAGCATTAGACCTATCGTAGAACCCCAACTGAGTGAGGTACTGTTTAGATATAGGAAAGGAAGAAGATGCACAGACGCAATCTTATCCCTTAGACAGATGTCTGAAAAGACCATTGAGTGTGACAAAGAATGAAACATGGTATTTGTTGACCATAACAAAGCCTCTGACAGAGTTGCGAGAAATATGCTGTC
Organism: Monoplex corrugatus; assembly: GCA_030674185.1. Taxonomy (NCBI): domain Eukaryota; kingdom Metazoa; phylum Mollusca; class Gastropoda; order Littorinimorpha; family Ranellidae; genus Monoplex; species Monoplex corrugatus. Next base: position 36,737,541 of record JAPXFY010000030.1, on the reverse strand, counting down.
GGCAGTTTCTAGAGATCTACAGAGTTCAAAAACAGTTTTCAGAGTATGTCATGGCGATAGGCCATCACAGTCGAAGTACAGTTAGAACATCAGATTGTCTCAGTGACTGGTTTAATGTAAAAACAGGAGTGCACCAAGATTGTGTTTTTTCCCTTCTATTGTTCATTATTTACATGGACACAATCACAAAGGACACAAATCCAAATCCTGAAGACTGGAATGAATTACTATATTTTGATGACCAAGACCTAATTAATGAAATGCAGAAGAGTTATAGAAACACCTCAGTAACTTGAATACATGCTGTGAAAATTATCACAAGAAATTCAGCATGTCCAAAACAGAGATTATGAAGGAGAACAGAAGCCCAGGCTTGCTGGAATTACAGGTCCACAACATGAGACTGAATTAAGTTAAGAAATATCAAATATCTAGGAAACATTCTTATGATGCAAAACGTCAACTAATCAGCTCTATGTTTATAACAACACACCATTATCAATATCAGACATGGACATTTAACCAAGGACAAAAGAGCAAAATTACAGCTTGGGAGATGAAGTGTCTCAGAAGGACAATGAATGTTACACGTAGAGAATTGAAGTCATTAGGGACATTGTGAGGACTGTGCCATGTCTAGGATATATAGGAAAACAGAGGCTGAAATGGTTTGGTCGTCTCATGAGGCTTCTGAGTGAACAGCCAGCATACAAAACTTATAACGTGGAAAGGCATGGATTCAAAGAAAGGACGCGTCCTAGGAAAAGGTGAATAGATGAAACAACTGAAAGAATCAACCTAACAATGGCGGACACTATCCATCAGGACGACGTCCAAAAGCTGCATCTCCCCTGGGCACTTAACGACACAAGAGGACAGAACAAAAGTTAATATTGAAAGGGCAGGTTTTGTCATTTCATGCCTATTGCTTCATGCTTACATATAGTTCCCAAAGTGAAAATTATAGATTTGTTGTTATTAAAAATGGTTTTCAAAACCGAAAAAAATCGAATGTAAGAAATGCCTCCATTAGAAGGTAACCAATTTGAATAATTATAGCAAGTTGCACTTACATTCATTGTAACATTATGGACAGATTTCAACGAACGCAAGATGCAGTCATGATGAAAGTATTTTCGTGTAATCTGTTATACATTCATTTTATGCTATGTATGCTGTGAAATGTTTCAATGTAAGTGTATTAAATGTGTAATTCATACTGTGGTGATATTCTCTTGGCAATGAAGTCAAACAGTCGCACGTCAGAGGACGAACATTTAAGAAGAATCTAGTTTCAAACTAGAAACATCCTTGATATTTTTTGACAATATTTGTTTCCTACAGTGCAATCACAAAGATACAGATTACCTTGGATATTGGTCACTGTGGCTTTGAACAGGTTTCAAAGGAAATGAAATTAGACATGCATTGAGAACATTATAAAAATGTCACACAACAGTGAAGACAAATTTCAAATATTGCCAGAACTCGTTCTCTCCTTCATAATGTCTCGCATTGACTATTGCAATTCACTCCTGTCTGGTCTTCCTGCCTCCACCATTCACATCCTACAGCGCATTCAAAACAATGCTGCACGCCTTGTACTCAAAAAGAAAAAAGCTGACCACATATCTCCTCTCCTGGCACAACTTCACTGGCTCCCTGTATCAAAGCGCATACAGTACAAACTAGACACCATGTGCTACAAAAGCCTCAATAACGCAGCCCCCGATTACCTGTCAAGCCTACTTGAGATCTATCTTCCCTCACGTACCCTCCGCTCTGCCTCCGATCCTCTGACTTTTCGCTTTCCACGCACTAAGCTCAATACCTATGGTCCACGAGCCTTCTCTGTTTCTGGTCCACTCTCCTGGAACAAACTTCCTCTCTCAGTCCGTCAGCAACCTACTTTTGTCTCCTTCAAGTCCGCTCTCAAAACTCACCTTTTCTCCTCCGCATAAAATCCTAACCTCACTCAACCCCCCCCCCCCCTCTGCAGCCTGTCTCCGCTCGGAGGGAATCACATGGTTATAATATATAATTGTATATGCTATGCTCTCTATAATTTTCCATTGGTTTTATTCTTGCTTTTATTGCTTTTATTCTTTCTCCCCATTTATAGCCATGCGTGTGTGTGTGTGTGTGTTGTGTGTGTGTGTGTGTGTGTGTGTGTGTGTGTGTGTGTGTGTGTGTGTGCGTGCATGTGTGTGCGTGCGTGCGTGCGTGCGTGCTTGCGTGTGTGTCTGCTTCAGCGCTTAGATTTGATTTTATCAAGATTTTGCGCTATATAAATATTGTAATTATTATTATTATTATTATTATTATTAGAAATTCTAAGGAAAATGCTTCTCACACACGTTACTTTAAAGAGTGATGATATTAGATAGTTTCTGGAACTATGTGACCTTTACCCTTAGCATATTGCTGTCCAAACTTATTTTTGTCAAGATCCATCCAGTAATGGCTGGGAAAAGCTTGATGGAACATTTACAGCCAGACTGCCACACAACATAATAAAACAATTTGGAATCAGGTTAACACGAATATTCTACTGACGTGACACACAAAAAGACAGACAGACAGACAGACAGACAGACAGACACACACACACACACACACACACACACACACACACACACACACACACACACACACACACACACACACACACACACACACACACACACACACACACACACACCGATCCCAGATAAAATGAACATTCCCTCTAAAAACTTCTAAAAATCTTTACAAAAATGTTGCTTTCGTATTGTATGCAACCCAGATCATTGAAAATGTCTTTCAAGAAGTGGCCACCTTGATTACAATGAAGAATACGCCACTACATGCTGTTTAACAAATGGAAAGATATTGTACTTAAGATATTCAAAAATGTGATATCGGTATTACAGGGAGCCAGTGTATGCTGCAGTTATTTATTGTCAAGCAAATCAGAATGCGATTCCAACCATTTTAACAGTTGTACCTCTTGCAATTTTCTTCGTTTTTCTATTAGTGTGTTATAGGTATACACAAAGGGATTCAGAGCAGAGTTTAGGGGAAGAATGAAAATAGCCAAGGCCACATTCACCTCTCCAGAGATGGGAACACCAGCCAAAGCCAAAAATCCACACAGTCCAATGGGAAACCAGCACATAAAATCTGTTACAGCCACAGTGATCAAACGCCGAGCTATGGTCATGTCTCGTGATACTTTGGTCGTGTTAGTTCTCAGTATATTCTTCTGTATTGACCAGTAGATACAAGCTTGTCCAGCTGAGATCAGCATAAACAAAATGAAATTAAAGATGATCAAAATACCAAAGGAATACACTCGCCCTTTGAAATTTTTACGAGTGACTGGGAGTGGAATACAAATACCTGTCTGACCATAGAACTCCCAGTGTGATGTCACAGGAAGTAAAGGCAGCAAGGCAACAAGCCAGCCAACCAAACAAGTCAGCAGACAAGCTACTGCTGCTGTTTTTCTCTTAAATCTCAAGGTGCTGAATGGAAAGTGAAGAACAATGAAACGATCCAGTGTAATAAGCCAGATGGTCAGAGCTGATACTTCACTGGAAAACAGAGACAGAAAACCAGCCACCTTACAGGCCACACTGCTTTTCCATGTGTCATCATAGTAAAGATATTTACCACGGAACAGTTCATCAGCCACACCAATAATAGCAATGTACACACCCATCAGAAAGTCAGCCATGGTCAGGTTGGTGACAAATACACTAAAACCACTTGAAGGAGATTTCTTCTGTACACATAAACGCACACCAAAGCAGAAGATATTACCAGTCACTGACAGACAGCTGATCAGCCAGAGAAACCCTCGGTACATTGCTGATTGAAGTAAGTCTTCACATGATGAAATTTCGTCTTTAGGAGAATGGCAAAACGTATCATCAAAGTTATGTGGTAATATTTTATTGCAGCACAATTTATAATTCAGTGTCGATATGACACGGAGATGGAAAAGATTTTTGAATATGTCAGGTGGAAACGTTTTCACAGGACTACCTTCCATGTTCAATACCATTAACTTTGGTGTAAACTGAAAACCATCGGTGCTGACAGTATTGATTGTAGTAAACATTAAATTCAGTTCTTGTAACTTCACGAACATGGAAAGAACTTTGGTGTCAAACACTGTCAGTGTGGTGTATGACAGATCTATGGTTGTGAGTGCCATTTGTTGAATAACAGATGAGGGGTCAGAGTAGAGCGAGGTGATGGGATTGTTGGACAGGGACAGTGTTTGCAGATTTTCTATGGCAGCAAAATAGGTCATATTGATATATTGTATTTTGTTACCAGTGAGATTAAGAAACTGTAAGTTGGGTGACTTCATAATGGACATAACAGTTAAAGAACACTGGACAAGAATCAGATGAATCAGATAGGCATGGTTGCTCACATCAGACAGAATCATTCCTGTACCTGTGGCATCCAAGAAACGGAGCTGTGGGAAGAGGTGAGCAGAGAAAGGCTGATGGCAAAGAAATGTGTGACCTTGACACAGACAGTCGACGGGACATATCACATCACATGACAATTCATCATCGCACATTGGGCAGTGAGGCCAACCATCACACAGGTAGTCACCATGTAGACATATTATGGAAGTTAAGGAAGTTCTGCATAGAAAGAACCCTGGGCATGTGAATTCATCACATCCCTCTTCGTCCTCATGGTCTATACAGTCGTACATTCCATTGCATCGTGTGTAGATAGGCAGGCAGTCATTGAACTTACCAGGACAACGATAGTGGCTGTCAGGACAGGACTCATTAGACTTCATAGGGGTTGAAATGAAAGTGTTGATACCATCAAAGTTGATGAGAACAGGAGATGGAAAAACTGGTGCCCATTCAATGTTCTTGTATCTGTAGTCATCACAGTTCAGCTCGTCTGATCTGTCCAAACAATGGACCACTTGGTCACAGACAAGCTCATAGGACACACACTGACCGTTAGTGCAGGTAAACATGTTGACACAAGGAGGATGTTTACAGAAAGACTCATCACTCTTATCCTGACAGTCTTGTAGAAAGTCGCATACCAGGGTGTATGACACAGTGGTGACGTCATCGTCACAAGTAAATAAAGGGACCAACGTGACGTGATCGTCTGTTGATTCAAACCCACCATGTGTTTGTGACAAGTGATCAGAAAAAATACAAGAAGATATATGACCTTGACCACACACGTCATATTGGTGTGAGCCACACAGCAGAAATGTGTGTGTCACGTGACCGTCAGGACACGTCGTTAGAGACTGGAGAGTGTGCAAGGGAAGAGGGGTCCTGGTGAACGTTACTGCTTGAGAAAGATGGTGGATCTGAGTTTTGTTGTATTCACAAATTAGAGACCTGTCATGATGACGCCATTTACACAGTATAACTTTATACTGACTGCTAGTTTTGACGATACATAGTTTCCTTCCAATAGATAATTGATATTGAAACCGAACAGAATGGTAAAGGACGGTCCTGTCATCACTGATGACGTTCTTTCTGTACATGTTGGGAAACGAGATATCATTGATGGTCAAGCCAACCCGAACCTGGTCAGAGATATACCGATATGGACTGGTTAAGTTATTAATCATTCCTGACCAGTCCTCCTCACATTTGGGCATGCTCAACGTGCCTTCCAAAGACCTGCACAAGTTGTCAGATTGTCGATACCAAAACCCTTTTTTATCATCAAATTTTGGTAAACAGACAAATTTATAGCAATGGTTACATAACGCCACCATACCTTGACAATCAGGACTGCTGAAGGGACAGAGTTCTGTTTCGTCCTGTCCATCTTCACACTCTGTCCTCATGTTACAGTCCAGATGGTGCTGAAAGCTGGAATAGTAATTGACAGAACAATTGAACAAACCATGGGATAACTTTGAAGGTGTTTGACTTTTGGGATGAAAGGAAAAGAACAGTCTGAAACACTGAACGTTAATGCAGTACAGGTTGTTATATTGAACGGTGAGTTTTGGGGTGAAAAACACATTTGATGTATCTTTCTTGTCAGCCCACACGCGTGTTTTAGATCCAGTACTGTCGTGTGTATACAGTATGACCCATATCGTTGGATAATACTTCACCGTTTTTCTCAGACTGATCATAACGGCATGTCCAGCTGGGACCAAGATATATCTGGTCATGGTGAAAGACTGTGTAGAATCCTGTAAACCATAATTTCCTTTTGGTGTGATGAACCCTGATAATGGTGAGTTCTTCACCAACAGCAGGTTGTGCGACAAGGTTTCGTTTCTGAAAACAAACCAAACCAAAAAAACAAACAAGCAAACAGACACACCAGTCACCAAACTATCTGAAAACCAACCATCCACCCACCAACCAAAACCCGAGAGAGGAATAGTGAGGAAAAATAAAGAGAAAAAGATGGAGGGGAGAGAGAGAGAGAGAGAGAGAGAGAGAGAGAGAGAGAGAGAGAGAGAGAGAGAGAGAGAGAGAGAGAGAGATTTGATATGATTTGATATGATTTGATTTGATTTGATTTGATTGAAAGTATTGATCTTTCAACCTATTCACAAAGGAACAAGGGGGACAGGGTGGTTTCTTGACATGGAAACAAGAGCATGACAATATGTTAACTGTTATGACTTATAGTAATATGATAACTGTTATGACTTATAGTAATATGTTAACTGTTATGACTTATAGTAATATGATAACTGTTATGACTTATTGTAATATGATAACTGTTATGACTTATGAATATGATAACTGTTATAACTTATAGTAATATGATAACTGTTATAACTTATAGTAATATGATAACTGTTATGACTTATAGTAATATGATAACTGTTATGACTTATAGTAATATTAACTGTATGATTAGTAATTAAACTGTTATGACTTATTGTAATATGATAACTGTTATGACTTATAGTAATATGTTAACTGTTATGACTTATAGTAATATGTAACTGTTATGACTTATAGTAATATGATAACTGTTATGACTTATTGTAATATGATAACTGTTATGACTTATAGTAATATGATAACTGTTATAACTTATAGTAATATCATAACTATTATAACTTATAGTAATATGATAACTATTATAACTTATGGTAATATGATAACTGTTATAACTTAGGTCGTATGAAACTGTTATAACTTATGTCATATGATAACTGTTATAACGTATGTGATATGATAACTGTTATAACTTATGGTAATATGATAACTGTTATAACTTATGTAATATGATAACTGTTATCCCCTATGGTAAATGATAACTGTTATGACATGTCATATGATATTTTTTTTTATTATGTAATATGATAAGGGAAAGCTGGAGGGAAAAGAGCACCAGGAGACCAGAGAGAAATGAGACGGACTTGCAGAGTGCTGGGGATGAGGAGGGTGGAGGAGATGCTGGTGGCAACGAGAGATAGAGATGGTTGGAAGTCCAATGGTCGCCAAACCCATGCGGCAAGGCACCTGATGATGATGACGATGAATATGATAACTGTTATAACTTATGGTCATATGATAAATGTTATAACTTCTGGTAATATGATAACTTATAGCTTATGGCAATATGATAACTATTATAACTAATGACATGGTAATATAATTACTGTCATGATTTATGGTAATATATTTACTGTTATAACTTATGACATAGCAATATGATAACTGTTATAATTAATGACATAATAATTGATGAATGTGATAACTTATGACATGGTTATATGATAACTGTTATAACTATGACATGGTAATAATTTATGATAACTGTTAATCTATGACATGGTATTATGATAACTGATATTGTTATAACATGGTAATAATTCAGATAACTCATAACGTATGGTCATATGATAACTGTTATATGGTAATATGATAGGTGTAATAACATATGATATGGTAATAAGATAACTGTTATAACTTTTGGTAATATACCTGTTATAACTTATGTAAATATGTAACTGTTATAACTTATGTCAATATGATAACCGTTAAAATATATGACATGATAACACGATAACTTATAACTTATGATGATGTGATAACTGTTATAACTTATGGTAATATGATAACTGTTATAGCTTGTGGCAATATAACTTATAACTTATGACATGATAACATAACGTTTATAACCTACCGTAATATATTAACAGTTATGACTTATGACATGATAACATGATAACTGTTATAACCTATGGTAGGATGTTAACTGTTATGACTTATGATATGGCAATATGATAACTGTTATAATTTATGACATGTTGATATGATAACTATTATAACTTATAGTAATATGAGACATTTTATAACTTATGGTAATATGAAACGTATAGCTTAGTGAACATCAATAATGACAAGAGTACTGTCATTGAAGATATTTTTGCACAGTCAACGTAATGAATAGAATGGTATGACTGAACACTGTGACTATTACCACGGTCTCTATAACTACACTTCTCACCATCATTGTTACTGCAGTCATCCTTCACATCCTCTCAAACACTGTCACGAAATCTGTGTTTCTGGAGCTGTATCTGGTTTATCAACTAGTATCTTGTGGGTGTTTCAGGAAGATCAAGGGTGTCAGCTGTGTGTGTAACTTTAGATTTAATCTCAACATCTGCCATCTTCATCAGCTTTAAGTCAGTGACACTGGGATCGACACACTGTACACTGCTAGGCCTAATCTATTTACTGCTAGATCCATGAACATTTCTGTCTGCCGCTATATCCGTGAAAAATCCTGTCTACTTCTAGATCCACGAAGAACCTTGTCTATTGATAGATCCACTAAGAATCCTGTCTACTGTTAGATCCACTAATAATCCTGTCTATTGTGAGATCCATGAACAACCCTAATATTAGATCTATAAAGAAACCTGTCTATTGTTAGATCAATCAAAATATTTTCGTCAATCTGCAAGATCAGGAACAACCCTGTCTCCTCCTACTAGATCCACAAAGAATCATGTCTATTGCTAGATCCATTACGATCCTGTCTATTGTTAGATTCACGAAGAATCCTGTCTATTGTCCTGTCCTATTGCCAGATCCATGAACAACCCTAATACTTGATCCATACAGAATCCTGTCGATTGTTAGATCATCGAAGAATACTATCTTCTGCAAGATCAAGGAACAACCTGTCCTCCCACTAGATCTACAAAGGATCCTGTCTACTGCTAGATCCATGAATGATCTGTCTGTTGTTAGATCCATAAAATCTGTCTATTGCTAGATCCATGAAGAATCCAGTGTACTGTTAGATCCATGAAAGATCCTATGTATTGTTAGATCCATGAAGGATCCTGTCTAATGTTAGATCCATGAAGGATCATGTGTACTGTTAGATCCATGAAGAATCATGTGTACTGTTAGATCCATGAAGGATCTTGTGTACTGTTAGATCCATGAAGGATCCTGTGTAATGTTAGATCCATGAAGGATCCTGTGCACTATTAGACCAAGAAGGATCCAGTTTATGTTAGATCCATGAAGGATCCTGTGTACTGTTAGATCCATGAAGGATCCTGTGCACTATTAGACCAAGAAGGATCCTGACAACTGTTAGATCCAAGAAGGATCTGTGTACTATTAGATCCAAGAAGGATCCAGTTTATTGCTAGATCCATAAGGATCCTCACTACTGTTAGATCCATGAAGGATACTGTCTATTGCTAGATCAATGGAGAATCCTGTCAATTTCTAGATCCATGAAGAATCCTGTCTATTGCTAGATCCATGAAGAATCCTGTCTATTGCTAGATCCAAGAATGATCCTGTCTATTGCTAGTTCCATGAAGGATCCTGTCTATGGCTAGATCCATGACGATTCCTGTAAATTGCTAGATCCATGATGGATCCTGTCTGTTAATAGATCCATGAAGAATTCTGTCTTCTGCTAGATCTATAAAAGATCTTGTCTATTGCTGGATCTAAGAATGACCCTGACTATTGTTAGATCCATTAATAATCCCTTCTATTGCTAGATCCTTGAATGAGCCTATCTACTGCTAGATCCATGAATGAACTATCCTGTGTACTACTAGATCCATGAAGAAACGTGTATACAGCTAGATCAATGATGGATCCTGTCTACTGCTAGGTCCATGAACGATCCTGATGTTTGCAATGAAGAGAACCTGGTTATCAAATTGAAATGGAGAGCAAAAAGGAGCTGTTGCTCTTCCTGATGCCTCCACAAAGAAAAAAGAAGCAGGACGATGTTGTCTCACTATAGCATGATTTGGGGCTTGTACAAAACGTAGAGAAACATTAGAAATCAAGCAAAGTCAACCCTCACAATACAGAGAAGTTGGATTTGAACTTTCAGCAAACATGCACACATTCTCGCATCACGCGACCGCCACTCACGAAACAAGCAGACCCAAATACACTATTTGCGCTAGTCCTAGTGAAGAGATTGACATGTGGATACAGAATACACAGAGCCAAACGCCACACTATTAGCACTTAGTCCTGGTGACCAGTTGATATGTACATACAGAATAGACAGAGCCAAACACACCATCAGCATTAGTCCTGCTGAAGAGGTTGGCATGCAGATACAGAATAGACAGAGCCAGATATATGGCAGCACTAGTCATGGTGAAGGCCACACACCATCAGCATTAGTCCTGCTGAAGAGGTTGGCATGCAGATACACAACAGACAGAGCCAAACACACAGTCAGCACTGGTCCTGATGAAGACTTCGGTAGAGGTTGACATATAAATACACAACAGACAGAGCCGAACACAGTCCGCATTAGTCCTGGTGAAGGCTTTATGAAAAGAGTGACATGCAGATACACACTAGACAAGATGAAACACACAGCCAACACTGGCCTGAGAAAGGCCTTAAATACAGTTCTACAAAAAGGACAGTGGTAAAGATTTTTTTTTTTTACAAATTTATTGATTGTTTTTCTCTCATAGCATATGTCGTGATTTCAACTTTTGCAAAAGTCTCTTTTCCTGTTCTTGTTGTCGTCGCTGTGTTAAAACAGTCCATATGTACAGCAGTGGGTTGATTGCAGAATTGAGTGGTAGCAGGAGCACAACCATGGTCACATGAGCCTTATTTGAGGCACCACTGCCGACTAAAGTCATCATACTAGTCAGACCAAGAGGGAACCAGCACACAGCATCTGTTACAGCCAATTTTATCAACAGGTGGGCTGAAAAATAAATCAATTTCTTTGTGGGATCCATTAGGATTGGATGGATTGGTGTACGTCTGTAAATGATGAGTTGACCAACAACTACCATGGAGCACATGATACAGTTAAACACGACAGTGACTGTGGACCATCTAAACTCTTCTCTGGAGTTATCACTGGATAGAGCCAGATGACACAACCCAGACTGGACATCTAGGCCTAGGTGTGACAGTCCAGGAAGAAAAGGTATCACAGAGAACAAAAACCCAACACACCATGTCATTGAACAAGCTGCAGCTGTTAGACGTCTGTTGAATGTCCACGTAGTCAAGGGGAAACAAAGGACAATGATGTGATCCAATGTCATGAGGCAGAGGATCAGAACTGACACCTCACTGGACAGAAGGGAAAGGAAACCAGCAATTTTGCAAGTTACATGGTTGGTCCATGTTTGTTCAAAGTAGATGTATTTTCCGTAGAATATTTCATTGGCCACTGAAATTGTGTTGACATAGATTCCCATGCTGATGTTAGCAATCTGTAAATGCACAATAAAAATGGTGAAAGTACGTCCAAATGTTTTCGTTTCCAGGATTGCTATTATGAAACAAACCAAATTCCCTAAAATAGAGAAAGTGCAAAGTAACCAGTAAAAAAGCCTGTACAGTTCAGTTGATAATAAATATTCACAGGAAAAAAACGTGGGTTGTGGTGATACACACTGTATTGTGTGTGATCGTTTTAAAAGTAAATTACTGCAGCAAAGCCTATAATTTGAAGAAAAAATATTTTGTAAATGATTCCACATTGACAATGCACTCAGGGGAAAGTTTGTCAACAAATTTCCTGCGACGTCCAGTTCAGTCAGCTGTGGCATACTCTGGACTGCTCTGGGACTGATTGTTTGAATGCCAGAAAATGATTGACCCAAATATCTGAGTTGTGGAAAGTACATGGGTATTTTTTTGTCAAATATTCGGACATGTGTTCTTGACGCATCTATCTTTGCTAGAGCATAATGAAACAGGAAGTGTGGCTTACCTCCTAATAAACTCAGTGGGTTGTTTGCTAATAACAAAGTTCTTAAATTCCAAAGCATAAGAAATACAACCCTACCTATAGTTCTCAGGTGGTTGTGAGTCAGATCAAGGTACTGCAGGCTGCGAAGCTTCACACTTGATATATTGGCAAGGGAACAGTACGAAAGACTCAGATAAATAAGATATGTGTTTTTAGTGAAATCAGTCAAAGTCATGCCTGAGCTTTTGGCATCCATGTAGCGAAGTTGGGGAAATAGGTCAGCACAGAAAGCTTCAGGACATAGGAAAGATTGACCTTGACATTGACAGCCATCAGGACAGGTCATTTTACATAACCATTCATCATCACGCTGTGGACACTGACCCCAGCCATCACACATATGATCTCCATGAACACAAACTGTAGAACCACGACACTGGTAAAAGCCAGGACAAGTGAATGTCTCACAGTCTTGTTCATCTTCACCATATGTACAATCAGAAAATCTGTTACAACGGGTGTAGACAGGAAGACAGTACAACCAGTCTTCTGTACACAAGTAATGAGAGTCAGGACAAGATTGATGAGATGTGATTACCTGCTGGGTAAAGTAACCTGTACCATCCAGGTTGATGAAAAGTCGATGCTCTTTTTTTGCGTTTTTATGGAAGAAAATGTTGCTCTTGTCTTTGGGGCAGCTGACCTCATCAGAGTCATCCAGACAATCTGTATGGTCATCACAACGTTGGCTGTACAACACACACTGACCATTGGTGCATAGAAAACCTATGCATGGAGGATGTTGACAGAATGACTCATCACTGTGATCTGGACAGTCGTGTCTGAAATCACACACCAGGGTGTAAGGCAGCGTGGTAATGTCATCATCACAGACAAACATGACAATGGTATAGCCAGTGTGATTTTCAGGAAAAAATGATATGTTTGTGTTCTTCATGCTTCTGTTCCAGAACATGCATGATCTTGTATACATCTTTTGTCTACAGTGAGCTTGAAGATCACAGGATAAATATGTATGTGTCACGTGACCCTCTGGACATTCAGATAACGTATGCTGTGTCTGTAACAGAAGGGACAGGGCTGGGACTAAAACAGGAAACTCAACTTTTTGGACAGAATATAGGTTTTGTGATTGTGATTTCACTTGACAAGCTATATGGTTTGAAGAAGTAGCATCTAGATAACTATATGCGTTTAAAGTGTAATAATAAATGGACCTTTTGGGAAAGTATCCAAAATCAGAGAAATGAACAATGTTATAGATCAGACTGTTGTCAGACCAATGACGGAACTTGCTGTACATAAATGTCACAGACGTCCAGCCTGATGAGAAACCTGACAACACTTGATAGCTATGATGGTGAATAAAGATGTGCAGGAAATCATTGCGTTCCTGTCTGGTTTTGACTGAAGCCAGCTGTCCACCCATCTTCTGACACTCATATGCTGCCAGTACAGGAATCAAACAAACTTCTAGTTTAACATATGCAAAGCATTTGTCACGTGAAGCCACTAAACCCCGACAACCAGGACTGCTGAAGGGACAGTGTTCTGTTTCATCCTGTCCATCTTCACATTCTGACTTCAGGTTACAGTCTAGATGATGCTGAAAGCTGGAATAGTGGTCAACAGAACAGTTGAACAAACCACTGGGTAACTGATGGGGTTTAAGTAGTTTTGGGTGAAAAGAAAAGAGTATTTTGAGACTAACACTTTTAAATAATCGTATTTTGGCTACACTGCTAACGTGAATTTGAATGTGTGTCGTTGGGAAAACGCGAGCTGATGATTTACTGTCACCATACACACGCA
>JAPXFY010000030.1:36687232-36718404 GCA_030674185.1 Monoplex corrugatus | reverse complement strand
AAAGAAAATGAACGGACATTTCTTTTTTTTTTCGATTTTGTTTTTTGGGCTTTTTCTCTCATAAATTCAAATCTATGAAGAGAAAAAAAAGAAAGAAGAGAGAGAGCAAATCGAGGTTGACACCAAACCAGATCTCATTTTTTTGTAAATTTTCACTTTTTTATACTGAACTGTTGATTTTGATGTGATCTTTCACTTGGTGGACTTTGTTTTTGCCATGATATCGATTTTTGATCGGTTATCGATAAAACCCCAAACAAGTATCTCAAATTGTAGATATACCCCTCCCTGAAACCCCAATTAAAATCGTCTCCTATAAACTATCAGAAAATCGAGATACTTGGTTCTGGTTGTCAACCCTCGAAATTTAGCTCGATGCAGATTTTCGAAGCATTCAGATTTTTCTCGGATGCACGTATGCACATTGTTTTGCCCACAATGCGCAGGTGGTATGTTGCTGCACAACCTGCACACAGCATCTTCAGTGGACACAAACGCAGGGTGATTTCATGTTTCCACAAACCGCCAGATACGACTTTGACTTAAAAATAACATGATCTTTAACGTGCATAGTGGACGTTTTTGGGTGCATATACCAACGTTAGATTGAGGCAGCCGAGATGTGGTTTCTAAGAAGAATGTTGAGAGTTCCATGGACAGCAAAGAAAACAAACGAGACAGTCTTGATGGAGGCTCACACAAGTAGATCACTCATAAGAAAGATTAGGAAAAGACAGGCAACATTTATAGGCCATTTTGAGGAAGGGGGATTTGGAGCACCTGGTCACAACGGGAAAGCTGGAGGGAAAGAGAGCACCAGGTAGACCCAGGGAGAAAATACTGGACGGACTTGCAGAGTGGCTGGGGACGAGGAGGATGGGGGAGATGCTAGGGGCAACGAGAGATGGAGACAGATGGAAGTCCATGATCGCCAACGCCATGCGGCAGGGCACCTGATGATGATGATGATACCAACGTTGGGGTTTAGGCGCTGGGGATTGAAAACAAAAAATCTTCAGTCCTTCCCTCCCCACCTGAGACAAGAGGTAGGCTATGCAGAGGATCGAACCCCTGACATTCCGATCAGAAGTCTGATGTCTTACCCATTTGACTACTCCACCCATCACAAAGAGTATGAATTGAAAGAGAAGAAGATTTAACCCTTTGACTCCCGCATCCTGTAACCAGCACCCCGCATTGCCAACCATGCTCATCATCATCATCATCATCTCGTGCCTTGCCGCATGGCGTTGGCGATCATGGACTTCCATCTGTCTCTATCTCTTGTTGCCCCAAGCATCTGCTCCACCCTCCTCGTCTTCAGCCACTCCGCAAGTCCGTCTAGCATTTTCTCCCTGGGTCTACCTGGTGCTCTTTCCCTCCAGCTTTCCCGTTGTGACCAGGTGCTCCAAATCCCCCTTCCTCATAAAATGGCCTATAAACGTCTTTTCCTAATCTTCCTTATGAGTGATCTATTTGTGTCTGCCTCCATCAAGACTGTCTCGTTTGTTTTGGTTTTTTGCTGTCCATGGAACTCTCAACCTTCTTCTTAGAAACCACATTTCGGCTGCCTCAATCTTGCTCTGGCTTTGCTTGCTGACTGTTCACGCCTCACATCCGTAGAACAGTATTGGTTCTATATAACATTCAAGGACTCAACCATGCTAGCAAGTAAAAACTTAACCCTTTTATTCCCTCACCCTGTCCACCAGCTTCCTGCAGGAAAGAAACTGGTGGATAGGGTGCGGGAATAAAAGGGCGGTTTTTGCAGTTGGGGGATAGGGTGCGGGAGTCAAAGGGTTAAGAACATCTGGTGATGGGAAATAGAAGGAAATCTCAATGCACTGAAACACACCTAGAATTCCATATAGAGGCTTGCCCAGAACAGAGAACAGTGTAGAATCTTCATTGCTCTCTGGCATGTCCCTGGCGTAATGAACAAAAAGAAAGTGTAGCAATCTGAATCAAGGTGCATTACTAACACCAGGCCTTGCTGTGTCTCTGGTCAGCCTTCAAGCCTGTCATTGTATTAGATAGTTCAAGGAATCATCACGTGTAGATCTGCTAGTATTAGTTGGCAGATTATCATCATGTTTGTTATCATTTTTTATTACTATTATCATTATCATTATCATATCATCATCATTATTATTATAATTATTATTATTATTATTGTGCACATCTGCCAGTATGGCAGATTTTTTTTTACTACTAATTTTTATTATTATCACCATCAATATATCATCGTTATCACTATCATCATCATCTTATATCATCATCATATTTATCATCATCATTATTATTATCAGTATTGTTGTTGTTACTCTTATCATTACTACTGTTGTTGTTTTAAAGCCAAGCCAACTGTGCAGAGCCAGATCTAGTGGATTTCTCAAGTCCATCACAAACACAAGTTTTCACAAAGTGCTGGCAAGTTACACAAAGTGCCGACATTACGTGCTTCCCAAAAATCTGCCGGCAATTATCTGGAAGACTTCTTGAGCATGCGCAAAACCCTGTGCACTAGCAAGGTCTTGAACTGGGGAGGGGAAGGAGGGACAGAAACCTAATAACACTGCGTTGACACCACCAGAACAATGGAGACGCTAACATGGGCAGCGACCAGTCTGGTGTTTAATGTTGTGGGATGGAATTGAACTCCATATATCTGATCTTGAGTCAATAGCTCTATCCAAAGAACCAGCTCATGCCCGAGCATAACATAATGATAAAAAAACTATGCAAGCCTACTTTACCAATATCAACTGGTGAACAAATAAGTCACCTGTACAGTGTGAACCAGTTCATCAAACCAAAACAGACATGATCTTGTGCTTTCTTATACAGATCAATCATCTAAGAAATATGGTTCATCCTCTTAACCCTTTCATTCCTGCACCCTATCCATCAGCTGCAAAAAATTAACCCTTTGATTCCCTCACCCTATCCACCAGCTTCTGCAGCAAACTGGTGGATAGGGTAAGGGAATCAAAGGATTGAATTTTTGCTTTGCTAGCATGGTTGACAATGCAGGATGCTGGTAGACAGGATGCAGGAGTCAAAGGGTTGACTCCATGGGCTGTACAGTGCCATTCACGATTTCAAGTTCATGGATGCATGTGGGGGTGGTTTGTCACTCATCTTGTCTTGTAACTGTGAAGTTAACGGAGAACTCAGGCGGAGAAAACCTCAGATTTCCTTGATGACAGCATAAGAAGTCTAGTGGCCATTTTCTCTCCCTCACTGCTTTACATTCCTCATCCCTGAACAGTGTCAGACACACATTTACAGCCATTAAAAGCGTGCATGAAGTCTTCTTAAGCCAGACATCAATCCCTCCAGTCAGACTGGAATTTGAGAACTTTACCCCAAAGCGAACCAGCTTTGCGTGATACGTAAATTTATATCAAACATACACACATGGAGAGAGAATGAGAGAAAGAGAGAAAGATGCTGACAGTGAGCATGGACTCCCACACAAACACAAGGGGGGGGGGGGGGGGGGGGGGGGGGAAGAGGGGGGGGGGGACCAGAGAAAGAGAAAGAGAGAGCACAAGAGAGAGACTGACCAATGCTGAGAGATCAAAGATTCACACATAAACACGAGACAGAGAGACAACGAGAGAGGGACAGACAGCGAGAGAGAAAGAGAGACAGAGACAGAGACAGAGAGACAGGCAGACAGAGAGAGAAAGAGAGAGAGAGAGAGAGAGACAAAGACACAGGCAGAGAGAGAGAGAAAGAAAGAGAGAGAGAGAGAGAGACAGAGAGCATGCACTCTCACAAAAACATAATGAGAGCATGTTAACACACGTACACACACATACACGGAGCAGGGTAAATACAGAAGCATTCTTTATTCACTCATATTCTCATCTCACAGTATCACCAACAGCATCCCTCAGCGATAACTAAACACACCACGACCAAGTATCATGCAAAACATTACCACCCAACCTACAGCACAGTACTGAATAATATAAAAAAAAAACATCAACTTTACAATATTAATCATTACGAAGAAGACCTAACAACACGTTTTCTTCCAAACTTTCAAAGAACACTTATTATAGAACAAAAAAGAAACATTTTCTTCTTCTTTTTTGATCTATCGCCTTTGCCATCATGGGCATTGCAGGGAGAAAGAACTGATGGTCAGGAGACAGCTGGAAGGCATGAAGGGGAGAAATGCTTCCTGAAATCCAAACCCTTGTCCTCGTTGTGAACAGTGGAAACGGATATAATCTGATTAATAGGTCTCTGGAGAAGTTACAACAGGCCCAGCAAGCTGATAGCGGATCACAGAGTCTCTCAAAAAACGATACAAAAGGAACAAAACAAATAATGATAGAAAAAAATATACAAAAGCTGATCAACAATAATCACCATCAATCTGAACAGTAACCTCATAGAGCCTCCACACATTTCACTCGTCTAAAATCCAAGAGACTGAACATTTTTTCCTTTATTTTTTCTTTCTTTTTGAATACATCATTTGGCAAAGTGCTGCCTTTTGATTATTTCAATTGTAATCTAAACTGAATTATTATTGCACCAAGTCAAAACATCTTGAAGACAGGGAAACTACCAAGCCTGGATTCTCATAATAAAAAAAAAAAATTAAAAAAAAAGAAAAAGTAACAATTTATTGGTTTTGGCGCATTTAACCATGCATTCCCAAGAAATTCATTTCAGTTTCAAAAACTTTGAAAAAGAAAAAAAAAAAGCAAGTAATCGCACGCATGTGATGACCAGCACTATAGTATTAACATTAGTCTTCTTAAAAGAAAGCTCTACCACAGAGCTTGTTACAAAAAAACAAACAAAAACCTAAACAAACAAACAAACAAAAACCCAAGGGGTGATACATAAACAAAATAATCCAGAACACAAGTTTACCAAGAATTGATGAAGGCCTGTGACAGATCTAAAACCTTGTCCACAAAAACGGTTTCCTGTGAGTGGTTCTGTTCTTTCCATTTCATAACAGTAACAGCAATAACATGTAAAAAAAAAAAAAGTTATCCTATTAATCAGCAATGTGACCATGACAACATCTGTTAACTATTTCAACTCCTGCACCCTGTCCACCAGCTTCCTGCAGGTCAGCACCAGGAAGTGAAAAGGTTCAAATGTCGGGATCAGTCAAAAGCGTGCCCACATTCATCCATGATCATACTTCTGTTGCTGCTTCTCCTCTTCCCTCAGTTTAGGACCCCCTGAAACACACAATAAAATACTGGTGTTGGACAGCTACTGTCAATGACGGAGGGAGGTAGATGGACAAACAAGAGGGAAAGATGTACAGACAGACAGAGGATGTCCACTAAGTAGGCCTATCATCACTATCAGTAATCACCCCATTCTCATCTATCATCTTGGTGGTAGTGTGAAAAACTGTCCCAGACTTTATACCCTACTCTCACAGTGACTTCAAACTGTGCTGGAGAGCCAGTCAAGTAGCATGGGTTACTTCAAACTAAGTAGCATGGGTCACTTCAAACTGTGCTGGAGAGCCAGTCAAGTAGCATGGGTCACTTCAAACCGTGCTGGAGAGCCAGTCAAGTAGCATGGGTCACTTCAAACTGTGCTGGAGAGCCAGTCATGTAGCATGGGTCATTTCAAACTGTGCTGGAGAGCCAGTCAAGTAGCATGGGTCACTTCAAACTGTGCTGGAGAGCCAGACAAGTAGCATGGGTCACTTCAAACTGTGCTGGAGAGCAAGACAAGTAGCATGGGTCACTTCAAAACTGTGCTGGAGAGCCAGACAAGTAGCATGGGTCACTTCAAACTGTGCTGGAGAGCCAGTCAAGTAGCATGGGTCACTTCAAACTGTGCTGGAGAGCCAGTCAAGTAGCATGGGTCACTTCAAACTGTGCTGGAGAGCCAGTCAAGTAGCATGGGTCACTTCAAACTGTGCTGGAGAGCCAGTCAAGTAGCATGGGTTACTTCAAAATGTGCTGGAGAGCCAGTCAAGTAGCATGGGTCACTTCAAACTGTGCTGGAGAGCCAGACAAATGGCATGGGTCACTTCAAATTGTGCTGGAGAGCAAGTCAAGTAGCATGGGTCACTTCAAACTGTGCTGGAGAGCCAGTCATGTAGCATGGGTCATTTCAAACTGTGCTGGAGAGCAAGTCAAGTAGCATGGGTCACTTCAAACTGTGCTGGAGAGCCAGTCAAGTAGCATGGGTCACTTCAAACTGTGCTGGAGAGCCAGACAAGTAGCATGGGTCACTTCAAACTGTGCTGGAGAGCAAGACAAGTAGCATGGGTCACTTCAAAATGTGCTGGAGAGCCAGACAAGTAGCATGGGTCACTTCAAACTGTGCTGGAGAGCCAGACAAGTAGCATGGGTCACTTCAAAATGTGCTGGAGAGCCAGACAAGTAGCATGGGTCACTTCAAAATGTGCTGGAGAGCCAGACAAGTAGCATGAGTCACTTCAAACTGTGCTGGAGAGCCAGACAAGTAGCATGGGTCACTTCAAACTGTGCTGGAGAGCCAGACAAGTAGCATGGGTCACTTCAAAACTGTGCTGGAGAGCAAGACAAGTAGCATGGGTCACTTCAAACTGTGCTGGAGAGCAAGACAAGTAGCATGGGTCACTTCAAACTGTGCTGGAGAGCCAGACAAGTAGCATGGGTCACTTCAAACTGTGCTGGAGAGCAAGACAAGTAGCATGGGTGCATTGACAGATGCAGTGCAGATGTCAGCAAAAGAAAACAAACAAGGACTGCTGAAGAACATGGACCAGTGACAGAGAATGCTTTTTTCTTTTTCTTTTTTTCTTTTCAAAATTACACATGTTCAATTTATGTACACAGAGCTTGAGAAAACAATTCAAGAAGTTATAGCATTAGCCTCTTCACAGCCGATGCATTTGGCCAGTGTATGCTGAAAACATTTAAGGAAAACTGAAAAATTACACCTACGAGTTTACTTCACAACTTCACCAGAACCAGAATCATCAGTGCCACTGTCAGTACTGAGAAGAACGTCCTCCAATACTTCAAATTCAAAACTAAAGAAAGGCCTCTGAATGAAAATTCAGTTGGCACTGGAGGGGAATGTCTTCTCCAACTGAATGTTCAGTGTGACACACCATAAGGATTAATAATCCAGGGGCTTACATGTTCAAAGTGGATTTGATGACCCAAGGATTAAATATACATATCAAAAACTACTAAAAAAAAAATTTCATTCATTTTGATTGGTGTTCAGTAATGGGAGGAGCAGGGGGGCATGTTGATGTGCACAATATTCATGTTCATCATTACCCATGTACTCGTCACACACTGTTGATGGGACAAAATATACAAACACAATGTACTGACATGTGACATGACAATGACATAGGTATGAAAAGGTAATATAGGCCTACTGCACTCACCTTAGATCTGGAAAACTGTTCATACACACACAAAATCAAACAAACCACCTATCGGTTTCAACTTCTGTGTCTTCCAAAAGATATAAAAACATGAAAAAACAACAACAAACAAATAAAAAGAAAAGAAAAAATGATTTTCTTTTTTCAAATTTTTTCATTCTTTTCTCTTTTCTTCTTTTTTCATGTTTTTGCATGTTATTACACCATGTAGAAGACCCAAAGGTCAAAACCAGTAGGTGTTTTGTTCATTTTTGTATTTGTGTGAATAGTGTACCAGACCTAAAATATGAGTACAGTACATTTCTTTTTCCTACTAATTTCTTATCTCACCTGTTGTCACTTGTATTTTTCTTAATGACATGACATGATATAAGTGGAGAAGAGTATAGCCTAATCCTAGTAATGGATAAATCATCTGCCTAGAATGAGAGAAACTGGTTCTAATTCCTCGTCTGACATGGATTTTTTCTCCCCCTCCACAAGACATCAAGTGGCGGTCTGGTTCCTAGTGTTAAGCAGCATGCACTTAAAACTCACAGAAGATCTAAAGACAGCAAAAGAGTTATTCCAGATAAAATTCTGTACATAAATATAATGCCACAGGTAAAAAATCTGTGCATACATGCAAAAAGAAAGAGAAAAAAATCAAGACAAAAAAGAAGCCACAGGATGGCACCCTACTACAGTGACATTATTTTTCTAAGAACAGCCTGTATTTGAATTTATGAAGACCTCCATGGCCAACCAAGGATACAAAAAACAACAACAACAACAAGAACAAAACTTCAATCAAATCAAAATCAACGTGACAAAGTAGACTTACACAATGATGTTGTTGATGGGGATGTGAATCAGCTTGACGAGAAGAAACCGATGAACCCCATGATAGCAAATCCAATAGCTGTTGCAATGGCGATCTTCTGGAACTCTGAAAACACATAAAAGAAAAATGTATGCATGAAGAATATGCTTTACATCTATATATATATATATACTGCAAAATTCTTAATCTCTGAAGGTGACCATGATGTGTAATTAAATTCCTAGGTGATAAACCTTTAATTCACTCCCTGCCAAATTCCACATCATCCTAGGCAATGCACTCTTACAATGTCCATGTTTGCGGATTACAACTTTCAAATGATCTGCTGTTGTGATGATGTATCACATTTTATACTAACATTCAGAGATAATTTCTAAAGTTACTTCTAACCTACTTTCAATTTGCATGCTGGCTGTGCATGTGCTCTGCAACATGTAATATGGTAAGTTTCAAAATAACTCAGGTTCTCTTCACTTGTTAGCAAAGGTGAAGATGGTGACGGCACAGAATGATCAAAACTGCAGGCGAAGCAAATTGTTGCTCAACATTCACGATGTGACAGAAATGCTTACAAGTTAGGGGTGAAATGCTGAAAGTGATGATAATCAAAAAGGATCAGATGAGTCTACATCATCCAGTGCAAGGTGTGCTGTTTTGCTCAAAAACATCTTTCATTTTGGATATCATGTCGTGCCAAGATCTGGGTGAATAAACAGTATAATTCTTTCAACTGAACAGATCATAATTGTGAACTCACTCCGTAAATTTTCAATGAATTTCATTAGTTATCATCATCATCAGGTGCCTTGCCACATGGCCTTGGCGATCATGACCTTCCATCTGTTTGTATCCCTTGTTGCCTCAAGCACCTCTTCCACCCTCTCTGTCTTCAGCCACTATTTTTCATTTGCACTTCAAACAAGTTTTTCACCTACTGAATGCATGGTATAAAGAGATTCACAAGGGAAAAAACCCTCAGCATAGAGCGAGTCATTCAGCTCCAAAGCTATTTACTGACAGACAAGTATACATCAGAAAGACACATTTATGCCTTCTAAAACAAAATCAATGACAAAACAATACAAAACAACAACAACAAACCCACTGATCTTCAATTATAAATCCTCTATGATTGTAGTTCAAGCAAAACATACAAGTTATTCTAACTTTCTTGGAGTGCTCTTATTGCCTCATTATGTTCATAACATGGGAACATAAAAATAATTATAAATGTTGCCCTTTTATCTTACTGGTATTTGGCATAATTGTTTTTAGATCTAACAGTTTTGCATGATTAAACTAAAGAGATATGGATGTGTACATGTATACGCATACACACAATGTAATATATACTGTCACATTGAACAGACATATAAAATTCTTGATCTCTGAGAGAGAAAGAGAGATTCATGTCAAGGAAAATACAATGACTTTAACAGAATTGTTTGTTGATTTGAAAAAAAAAAATTTAGACCTATTTATTCATTCATTCATTTATTTGAGAGAGAGAGAGTTGGGGAGGTAGGTATGCGCACCCCTCTGTTTGGGCAAACCCATTTTCCACGGCTCCGCAAAGCCCGTCGAGCACATAGTATTTTTAGTAGTAAGCTCGCCCGTCGTGGGGTGAGCAGGTCTACACAGCGACATGCAAATTAGCATGACCTCGGGGAGGAAATGGTTGACGAACCTAGCTTCGGCTGACAACTCCGAATCGAGTTCAAATGCAGTTGTCCTTTTCTTGAAAAATACAATGTTACAGATAAAACAGAACTTGATCTGTTGGTTGCTAGTCTTTGTCTGACAACACGAAACTTGCCGAGCTGAAACTTGCACACTGTTCTGTTCCGCGCAGTAGGCCTATGGCGTCGGCACATTGCGACGTTGTTTTGCTACTGATCTGGTATAGATCCTCGTGTAAAAAGTTGCCGTACGGCCGTATTTTACATCAAATTGATTTCATATTACACATGCATATAGAAAAAAGCATGTAAAATCGAATCCCGCCGACGAGAAGTTCCAAAAATGGCGGCTTACTTGCAAACTTTTCCGATGAAAAAAAGCAAAACTTTGGAAGCGTCGATCTCGGTTCGAAACTAGCACACATAGCTCTCGTCGGGATATATCATTCTGTTACATTAATTCTCATTGGCTGCAAAATTACAATGTGATTGGTTCACAAATATAGCCGTACCGACCGAAATAGTGAAGCACCCCGAACAAACTTCGATTCTGAACGCATACCGTCGCCGACGAGTGCGCCCGAAACGCGGATTTTTGACTTTCTCATCAAATAACTAATTCCGTTTTCGCTCTAAGTATATAAAAAGGCAATCATTCAAATCTTTATTCATTTCTAATTCACATAAGACAAAAAATAAGAATGAAACAACCGATTAAAGAGGCATTAATACTTGATTGAACTGAAGACCCCCCCCAATTTTGCAGCCGGCCCCAGTTTTTTGTACCACAAATTTGACGTCGCGTTTCGGTTCGCACGGCATTGCTACATATATACACACACACACACACGCGTGCGCGCGCATGTGCCACACACCCACATACCTGCTCACGCAACACACAGTGACACACATCCCCCTCCAGCACACATACATTCACTGATTCAGACTCCAGCGCACATACACACACACACACACTCATAGTCATACACACTCTCACACAGACTCAATGGGTGCTGCGCGCGCGCGCGCGCACACACACACACACACACACACACACACACACACACATAACCATACACAGATACACAACCATAATGAAAATGAAACAAGACCAGTGTGCAGTCCAACCTTTTCTGTCAGGCTTCGTACACTTTTTGACCAGACGAATGGAATCCTTGGCAAACTGGCGGGCGGGGTCCACAAACTGCATCACTTGATCCATGGTGATATCTGCACACAACAGTAATACTCAGTTAAATTCTTGTTAAACAAATACAGTACACAAACTGTGTTACTTAATCAGTATCTACAAAAAACACTACAAGTCCTAAATAAAAAAAAAAATTCAACCTACTTCACTTGATCCATCATAATCTGGGCACACAACCTGGCCAAGCAAACACCATTACAACTCTAAACCTTTGACTCCCACACTCTGTCCACCAACATCCTGCATTGCCAACCACGCTAGCAAAGTAAAAACTTAACCCTTTGATTCCCTCATCCTATCCACCAGCTTCCTGCAGGGAATCAAAGGTGACGGAATCAAAGCGTTAAATTTTTGCAGTTGGTAGATAGAGTGTGTGAGTCAAAGAGTTTTAAAAACTTATTGTCCCGTTGACATTAACGACGATAAACCAGAAAGACTCCAATATGTGGCTGTTCAATTTATAATTGGCGGAACTTACTCAACTCCAGACTGACAAAAAATTGCAAAACCTGAATGGTCCAAGATGAAAACTTCACGGTTTACTTATGCCTTATTTTCAAGAATGCCTATAGGGTGGTTGAGGGACTAGTAATCATGTTCCTGTTAATACCTTCTTTACACCAGCAATGAAAAACAGAAGAACTTGAGTTACAAACAAAGACATCAACTAATTACATGGCAGAAAAGTTCACTGCCAAAGTATCACAGAAAACAACACCACCAAATTATCACAGTGAACATCAGGTGCTGCCTAACAATCACACAAACTTTACATAACCACCAAACTATCAAAGAAACCATGATCACCAATCATAGAGAACATCACTGCTAAACCATTAAAGAAAATGTATATCACCATACTCTCTCTCTCTCTCACACACACCACTGCCAATCACAGAAAAATCAGTGCCAAAACATCAATGCCTAACTAGCCCTGAAAACACCACTCCCTCACTTTGCGATACCACCACAGAACACATCACTGTCTTATTATCAATTCACAGCAGTCACACTGTGCAATTCAATACGGGAACCTTTCATAAAATCAACAATAGACTGGGGGAAAAAAACAACAACCAAAAACAATAACAGACTAGAATCGTCTTGACCTTTTATTAGTCAAAATCTCAACTGTTGATGTTTCAACACACAGAGGTACTCGAGTCTGATCCACTAAAACTTGACATTTGCAGTTCATTAGGCCTACCATTTTCTGTCACGTTTATGCCACTTGTGGTTTCTGCGAAGTACTACTTCATCAAGTACTACTATACCAAGATCAAGATACTTTCACAACAGCAGCATGCTAAGTATGAGATGCCACGCCTTCGTGTTTAAATTAACATTTATCAAATCACAAATGAACGGATGGAAAAATAACAGGTAGGCTAGTCTCCAGACACAAGTTACTGGGATAATGGAAATGCAGATTCTCTGTGTACAAAACTATGAAGTGGGTATTGTTCTTTTCATCTACGAGAATACAGAAATCTTCTAACGAGAAATTACTTCACCAACAAGCATCGAGAAAACGCGACCAAAAATTCGACACGTCACCACTGTAACTTTCTGGAATGAACAAGCGTCTGACAGATGTCTTTCGTCGGAAGCTCACAGATCCTAATATAATATTTTTTGTTGCTATCACTATTTTACAGTGTTTGGCAGTAAACAAAGCAGTGGATTTTCTCGTCTAAAGACAGATTACCTTTTTTTTTTTCAAACGAGTGCTAGCAATCTGGCCAAGTCCGTCGAAACAAGCGTCACGTATAGTTTCCGGAAACGATACAAAAGTAACGTCATGCGCATTAACCAGATTACAAAATCTGGAAAAAAAATGAAATAAACAAAAACCAAGACCAGCCACGCGCTTTTTTCGATAGAATATAACAAGTAGATTTGTGGTCAGTAGCTAAATAAATTCAAATATTAAAACAACGTGTTCAATTACAAACAGATATTTAATGCTGATATTATTAACTGGCATGGGGAGGAAGTATCTTTGCTCAAGGGAAATAACAAGATAAACAGTTTTTCAAGAAATATATGAATTATGTCCCTTCTATATTGGTCGCGTAATTAATAAAAATATAATGTAAAAAAGATTCAGTCTCTTTGATAAAACGAATGTACAATGTTTTGGACACAGTGCAGTATGTTGCTATACAATTATATATGCTCAGTCCTCAATGGACGTGTGTGCTGGGTGTTTTCAAGTTTGCATAAACCTCAGATGGATGTGCTTGCTGAGTCCTTTTATTGAAAAAGAAAACATCAGTGACCAGTGATGTTCTTAGCATAGCGTCCTGACAGGTCCTACTAAGGCCTATAAATTTTAGTCACTGATGAGCATTACGAAATCCAAAAACAAGTGTGACTGTCTGCGTTCAAGCAAACAGGAACCAGAAAAAAAAGAAACACACACACACACACACACACACACACACACACACACACACACACACACACACACACACACACACACACACACACACACACACACACACAAATAAAGAATCAGAACGCGTATTTAATACAAGCAGATAAGACAGGTGCAAATTTTTGGCCGACTTGGCCTTTGTCAAGTATAAGATCACAAACGAACACCAAATTCAAAAATTAGCAGAAAAAGACTTAAACTTCCCTGCTGTTCCGATCAGTGTGAGAAAAGGACTAAACAGTAACAGCATCACAGGCAGGAAAGAAGAGTTTAGTCCTTTTCTCACAGCACTGGCAATCATTTACTGAGGATTGAAAGTCTCCAGCAACTGGTCCCTCAACCTACGGCTCAACGGGCAGATAGGAAAAGCTGCCGCGCCCCTGCCACAACCAAACTGTCCAAGAGGATCTTGGAAAATAACAAACTCACCACTGCCACCAAGATTGGAGTGTGCAGAGTATGTATGCTGAGTACCCTTCTGTACAGCAGGTAGAGCTGGACAACGTAGGTACGTCAAGAGTGCTCCCTTCAGCCCCTTGGCAGTTGGTTTAGGATGTTTTTCTTCCTATTCCAAGGTCAGTCCAGATTCATTGCACTAGGCACGATCCATTTACATCAGCCATATCTCTTGATTACATATGTTCCCAATCAGTCGATCATATGCATATATTTTCTCTTTTGCAGTATTTAATGGTGGGATCCTTTACATTCCAAACACTACTCGTAGCTAGTGCATCATAGTTTTGATTTTAGCCGTGGACCCTATTCAGGATAAAACAATCAATATGGCATGACCACTTTTCAGAATTGCAGAATTCATCTCACTTCCGCTCTGATCTGAAATCATATTTACTCAAAAATATATGATGATGTCATTTTAGTCAGTTTATTCCTTTTCTCACACTGGACGGAGCAGCAGGGAAGTTTAAGTCTTTTTCTCCTAATTTTTGTATCTGATGTTTGTTTGTTTTTGATCTTACGCTTGACAATTGGAGAATTTGCGCCTGTCTCGTCTGGTTGTGTTAAATACGCGTTCTTATTCTTTCTTCGTGTTTTTCTGGTTCCTGTTTGCTTGAACGCGGGCAGTAAACACTTGTTTTGGATTTCGTGGAAAGCCAGCATGCCAAACCACGACGTCCTGGACTAGGCCAGCATGTCAAGCACGTATGTGGACTAGGCCAGCATGTCAAGCACGTATGTGGACTAGGCCAGCATGTCAAGCACGTATGTGGACTAGGCCAGCATGTCAAGCACGTATGTGGACTAGGTCAGCATGACAAGCACGTACATGGACTAGGCCAGCATGTCAAGCACGTATGTGGACTAGCCCGGCATGTCAAGCACGTATGTGGACTAGGCCAGCATATCAAGCACGTATGTGGACTAGGCCAGCATGTCAAGCACGTATGTGGACTAGGCCAGCATGTCAAACACGTATGCCCTATTCACGCAACAACTGTGCTGGCTTGAACTTGGGATCTGCATATAGAATGGCTACATCCCAAAAGATATCCTGTGCAGACAGCTTGCTGCAAGATCCCAGCCAACAGGATGGCCACTACTGCAATACAGGGATGTCTGTAAACTTGACGTGAAGTCCACTGACATCAGTGTAAACACCTGGGAAGAGACAGCTCCAAATGTGCTTGGCTACAGGCTTTACGTGCAGGCATCGCGACTGCATAGGAGTAACGTACGAACTCGACAGTGGTCGAATGAAAGAGAGAGGTGAAAAGCTACAACAGAAGTTGCCTAGATAGAGTCCTCAGACTTCATGTGCCATAGATACGTAGCTATTCGAGAACTGGCTTGTTCAGCCAGAGCAGACTCTGTTCTATATCAACAGGACGCTTCTGTTGTCTTGTCAGACAGGTGGAGCCATTGTATATCTATCTATCTATCTATCTGTCTGTCTGTCTATCTGTCTATCTATCTATCTGTCTATCTATCTATCTATCTGTCTGTCTGTCTGTCTCTCTACCCTATCTATCTATCTACATGTATCTATCTAACTATCTATCTATCTGTCCATCTATCTATCTATCTATCTGTCTACCTATCTATCTATAATCTATCTATCTATATATCATCTATCTATCTGTCTATCTGTCTATGTATGTATGTATCTATCTATCTATCTTTCTATCTATCTGTCTGTCTGTCTGTCTGACCGTCTATCTATCTATCTATCTATCTATCCATCTATCTATTTATCTATCTATCTATCTATCTATCTATCTATCTATCTATCTATCTGTCTATCTATCTATCTATCTGTCTATCTATCTATCTATCTATCTATATGTCTATCTATCTATCTATCTATCCATCTATCTATCTATCTGTCTATCTATCTATCTATCTATCTATCTGTCTATCTATCTATCTATCTATCTGTCTATCTATCTATCTATCTATCTATCTGTCTATCTTTCTATCTATCTGTCTGTCTATCTATCTATCTATCTGTCTATCTATCTGTCCATCTATGTCAGGTTGCAGTCGTCTGGGTGCTGGTCCAGTTCTTGCTAGGCCTTGATTAAGTTATCGTATTTCGAACCAAGGTTGGTTTCGTGGTCCACATGGTTGCCTTGGTTACAGGTGGAGTTTCATTGATTGCTCTCTTGGTGGTCAAGGGAGTCTAATTTCTGTTTGGGAAATATTTTCTCGGTAGGATTTGTTTCCTTTGCTGTTTGTCTCATGTGTGTGAAGATTAATCTGTAGGTCTGTGTTCCAAGGGGCGAATCACTCTGTTTCATTTGGACCTGTGAATCACGCTTTACATGCGGATTCGGTGGATTGTGGGGCCAACCTGAGTCCAGGTGTGATTTTCGAGTTCTAGTTATACTGACTTAGAAATTTCTAGGCAGTTGTCGAATATCTGTGTTGATGATAATGTATGTACAAATTGTGGACTGTAAGCACGCGGCGTCATGCGTCATCCAGATGACGTCAATGTTCCCGTGACGTCATGGAGAATAAATAGTGCAACATTGTTGTTTAAGGTAACTGACAGATCAGTGTCGTAGTGACTGAGAGGATGCTGGTCTCTCTTCTTCGAGATAACCGTGTTACTTGTAACAGATTATGTGTGAATCCAAGATGTAGCTCTGGTTCACTTTCGAGAATTTTCTATAGCTTCTATATTCACCCTAAAGTCCAGTTGGGTGTATTTGGCAAGGGTGATGTGGCATTTGTACCCGTTTGTGCTGTTTCCCTGCTGTTAAAATCTATGTCGTCGTGAGGAGCTGACAAGAATTCTGGTGAAGACCAGTGCAGTTTCTGCGACTCTGTTGAAGAGGTGAGTAGATAAGTGGGACCTTGGTGTAAATTGTAAAGTGTGCCTTTCAATTGCAGATGAGGGGAAGCAGTCCTGTTTGTATTGTGTATTCGTGTATAGTTAGTTATTTTGCATGTCAGTTGCGTTTTGGGTTGTTCTGGTGCGCTAGCTGCAGCTTTAGTTTAAGTTTAACTGCGTTTTGTGAATTGTCGTAAATTGTGAGGAATTCTATCTTAAATGGTTTAATGAACCTAAATTGGGTCGTAATTGGGTCAGCTTAATTCGGGTTGGTTGTTATTGATTTGTGTGGGCGTGTTAGTTACGCTATTGGTTGTGTTATGATGGTGTGTTTACGTTTATGGGTTCAAATTTCTGGTTTCCTTCAATTATAAACTTGTTTGAGAGGTTTGCCCAACCGATTTGTGGGGCACCGTAACGTACGTTTGGATTAGGTTTTATTCGTCGTCGTTGAGATGTAAATTCGCGAATACTTTAATTCTCTTCGCCTTTGGTGGCTGGATGGGCCTGGCATTGGGAATCCGAGGCGTGACGTTAGGATAATCAACGTCACAAATCGATTGGGCAAACCTCTCAAACAAGTTTATAATTGAAGGAAACCAGAAATTTGAACCCATAAACGTAAACACACCATCATAACACAACCAACAGCGTAATTCAGGGTTCCGTGTTGGGACCTTGTTTATTTCTGGCCTATATCAACGACCTTCCGGACAAGCTGACGGCACTGGTAAGACTATTTGCGGATGACACAGCGGTGTACAGAGTTGTAGTCAACAGCGTACAACAAGACCAGCTACAGCAAGACCTCCAGCGCCTGTCGGAATGGGAGAAGAGCTGGGACATGCTGTTCCACCTTTCAAAGTGCGTGTCTATGCCAGTCACCAGGAGCAGGAGCCCACTGGATCACTCCTACGTCCTGCACGGCCACAACCTGGACACCGTCCGCACAGCCAAATACCTGGGCGTCACACTACATCGTGAAATGACATGGGACACCCACATCAACAAGACGGTAAACAAAGCTAACCGAATGCTGCGTTTCCTCAGGCGCAATTTAAAGATCAGCTCCAGTTCCATCAAGGAGAAGCCGTACAAGGCGTTCGTGAGACCCCTTCTTGAATATGCATCATCAGTATGGGATCCATACACACAGAAGAGCATAGACAAGTTGGAGGCCGTTCAGAGACGTGCCGCCCGTTTCGTGCTCAACCGATATCACAACACATCAAGTGTCAGCCGATTGATCAACCAACTGGGCTGGCCATCTCTTGAGCAGCGAAGAAGAACCACACGCCTGGGGTTCATTTATAAAATCCACCATGGACTAATCCAGTGCCCAATTATCAGGAGCAAGCTAGTCCCACCCCCACCATGACAGCGCCGTACCCACAACCAGCAGTTCTGCCTCATCAACACCAGAACTCAGTACAGAGGTGGCTCATTTCTACCAGGACTGTTGGGGACTGGAACCATCTTCCCAATGAAACAGTAGAGGCAGCAACAGTCGACGCTTTTGTGTCGCGAGCCTCCGCCCAACAGTGAGGATCTGGACACCACGTGGCCCTTACGGTAACGGATTTCAGCTATGTCTACGGACAATGAGAATAGTGAAATGATCGGAGCTTACGAATGGACTGTGTCTACAACCCCCCCCCCCCCCCCCCCTTTATGTGCCGGAATGATCATCCTCAAGATCGTGAGCACCAAAGGAAAGAAAAGGAAAGGAAAGGAAAGTTTGCTGACAATAAGTATTTGTTATGTTTACTGTTTGAGGATAAACCTAGAGGAGGTTACCGTTTGGAGATAAGATTAATGCGTGTTGTGTGACAGACTTGCAGACAGTTTGACAGAAGAAGTTAAGGGTAAAATGGCACGTAACTCTATTATTCAGTGCCAGTATGTAAGTGTGGCTATCATTAAAGTAGCCGGTTGATGTTTTTCGTGTTCTGGGCCCATTGTCATGGTTACATTCTAGGGTCGCATTTATGTGGAGTTTGTCCTGGAAGCTTTGTTGGTAAATTGTAAATGAGTCTTTGCAGTCGCGCCCATATTATCAATTTGTGTTGGTGTGCCTGATGATTTGTGTGTTCGCTCGTATCGTTAAAATATGATGTAGGAGAGGGATTATTTTCTTTTCCTGTGATATGTAGTCAACCACCGATTAATTGTATTTTCTATGTTTGGTTCCTCCCTTGGTATACAAGCCCCGTTTTGACCAGCATCTGGGACCAGTCCTTGGGAAAAAAGTCCATAAAAACTAAGTATTTGCATCCTGTTATTCTGGTTGCCTTATTTGCAGACCGGCGCAGTCCACCCAGCACACCACTAAATCCACAATCGACCACCCTTCACCGGAACTCCGCACAAGTACTGGCGGATCAGGATTTTTTTTGTTCCTCGTTCGTTGCTACGTGCTACAGTTTCTGGTCGTCAGTGTGCTGTCGGAAGAATTTGACAAGGAGTGTGTGGTGGTTGTGCGA
Organism: Monoplex corrugatus; assembly: GCA_030674185.1. NCBI lineage: Eukaryota > Metazoa > Mollusca > Gastropoda > Littorinimorpha > Ranellidae > Monoplex > Monoplex corrugatus. The sequence continues at coordinate 36,699,081 of JAPXFY010000030.1, read as the reverse complement.
TTCTACTATGTGTGTGCGTTGGGACGGTAGTGAAATTGTCATCTTCATATGTTAATAGAATTTGGTCAGGGCTAAGTTTAATCATTTACCTTGCCTGGTGCAACGTGATGATTACTTATACCTAACCTCGAGTTCATTTCAGTTAACAGTTCAACTAAACTTCATGGGTTTATGTTTTATTTTGTGGTATTAAGCTTATCATAATTTGATTGAGCCTTTAATTTAACTGTGAAGCACTGTGGATTATACAATATTAGTACGTTGTGTGGTTATTTGATGAAATTCGTGATGTTGGACTTGTGTTTGAGAACTGTTTTCGTGGGGTTTAACCAGCCTGGGACTGCCAAGCTGGTTTAGACAGCGTTTGGGTTAAGACTGCTGATAGCAAAGGCCAGCGTCAGGTTGACTGTGCAGTCGAGTAACTCTGTGCACTCGCTGTTAGAGTCCTGGTGCTGTAGTGTGTTTGGATGTAGATGTTTGAAATGTGTGGGTGAAGCAGCTAGTTTTGTGTGTGTGTGTGTGTGTGTGTGTGTGTCTGTGTGTGTGTGTGTGTGTGTGTGTGTGTGTGTGTGTGTGTGTGTGTGTGTGTGTGTGTGTGTGTGTGTGCAGTGAACAATTGCGATTAAGATATCTTTTTCCATCTCCATACAGCTGATTCTGATTGTGCCCTCTGGATGAATCATTGTTATTTCGCATACATAGTCTTCTTCTCGCCAAGTTATGAGGAACTGGTCACCAACAGCGACATCTTCAAGTGTGAACCTGTTATAAACAGTGAAGTCCCCACTGACAGTGACGGCATCATTCACACTGTTGATTGGTATGAGTGGTACAAAATGATTTGCCGTCCAGTGTCTGTCCTCAACATCATCCCTGGTTGTTGTCCACATGATGTAGACAGGTATGTCACTGCCGAATCTTGGCTTCAGTATACGGTTGTGAAGTGACTGGTAATGAGCCCATCCCTTCTGTGGGTACACCGAACAAATGGCAACACCAAGAACATTGGCTGCTGCAGCAAGTTGCCATAACCCCATGTTGATGCTTCGGTGCCGCACATACATTATTTCTCTGACAAGAGATGTCCTTACCATGTCGTCGTCAATGGATGATTCCGGGGTAAGCCCTGACCCCTCTGCAAGGATGGCAAGGTGTCTGACCACCCATACCCCTCCCATTCCCTCACCCTGGATGTATCTTTCTAGGCTCTTTGTAAGTTCGCTGACAATCCTGCATCGCATCTCAATGTGATGTGTATCTTGCCCATAAACAAAGAGACTCAAGCACCTTGGCAGGCAATTGCCATCAGCACCAGTGATGACCGGAAAAAGATTACCCGACATTTTCTCAGGTATCAGCCTCAAGGCTTCCTTATCCACCGTTCCCCACACTCCTACTACTGTCTTCTCCGTCAGTTCTGGCAGTGGTGGTAATTGTGCATTCAGAATCACATTCTGCAGCTCGTCAAATGTTCTGCATTCACAAATCGCAGCATGGAGTTGTGCGAAGTACTCTTCAACTGGCTGCTGTGGACAGAAAGGTGTTGGTGATGCAGTTTCTCTCTGATTCTTACTGGGTGATGATGAGGTTGGTGCAGACTCTGTCCGACTCTGACATGATGATTGAGGTGGTGCAGTCCCTCTCTGATTCTGACAGGATGGTGGCGGTGATGCACTCTTTGTGTGACCCTGATGGGGTAGTGGTGCAGATTCAGAAAGTTTGATCTTTATGGTCTCCCACTGATCTACAAAGTCTGCATTTTCGCACTTGGTGCCCATCAAACAGCCATTACAAAAGCAGGCTAACTTTCTTGTTTGAATCACAACCTCATGTCGGTCACCATCTGAAACACCACGCACACTGTGTAGTGACCTGGTGCCAGGCACTGTCTGCAGGTATGATGATACAAATGAACGGTCCACCTCATCAGATTTGATGCAGCGAAAGGTTCGCTTTACATGGCAGCACTCGCCTGCTTGAGGTTCTTGTGTTGGAAGTACATGGTTGGCTGTACAATGGTCAAAGAAATCCACAGCATTCTGAACAACAACCTCGCCAGCACAGACATCTTCATCGACCAGGCATTTAACCACTCCACCACAAGAGTCACATGGGCTTTTGCCATGGCGGGATCCAAAGTATGCTCTTGTGATCCTGACTGGGGCAGTGGGGTCAGTCAAGTGGTACAGAGGTAGTTTACTTTTAAACTGTGCAGCACAGCCATCGCTGAACACAATGAGGTCAGTCAGATTGCCACTCATTCTGTTCTGCAGATTATGTGCAGTGGCATCCAGTATGCTCTTTGCCAGGCAAGCATCTTTGTTAAGGTCATCACTGACGAACACCATGTACTCTGTCACCATATCATCACAGCTGGGGCACTTGTAGTATGTCACAGTTGGGTGGAGGGTCACTTGTGAGTACCCCCAGTGGGCAGACTGTAGCTCATCTTGATGCTTGCAGACATAGTTTTCTGCAAAATCACAAATGGCAAGAGCCATGTTTGGACGAGAAATGACATCACTTTTGCAATTTCGAAATTGATGGTACTGCCACCGAAAGACAAGCAGATGTTTTGAAAAGGATTCTAAATCATGGAGCAGTGACTCTATGAGATCTCCCAGCTTCCCAACCTTCTTCACTATATCTTTCCGTTTGCCCTTCCCATTTGCATTATCTACCATTTCCCACTGCTCCCATACGACAGTATCTTGTACATTTGATTCAGACTTCAAGTTCTCAAAAATAAAGTTAGAAACCAAATGAACCCCGCATGCAGTACAGGACCTATTATAGCAGTCTAGTTTTGGCACAGCACACAGGCTGCGTTCAGACAGGACATCCCTTCCATCAATCTCAATCCCAAGAGATTGATTCACAACATCCAGTTTTTTGTCTATGCCTACACAAATTTCACAGAGACCTTGGCGAAGTTTCTGTTGCTTGTAAAAAATAAAGTTCTGTGGAATGCAACGGTAAAATGTTGCCCTGGACACTCTGACATTGGGATGAGTCTTGTTGTACTCAGCATGCAGCCGTTTTACACGTTTTGGAAGAAGCATTTTCTGGACCATCTTCCGCTTGCTGACAGTTGCCTTGCCAGGAAGGTCAATGGCCACCTCATCCAGAAAATCAGCAACAGAAACAGCTTTTGCTGATGGCTTCCTTTGGTAGAGTACAGATGGCCTGTCTGCCTCCTCGCCTGCCTCATTGACTGTGTCAAGGATCAGCCTCCTGGCAGTCAAGCTGGTCTTAGACCGCTTTTTCCTCAGGGAATCCAGTGTCTTCGTGACATTTTCCCTTATTTTCTTTGATGTGGGTGATCCTGTAACAGAAGACAGTGAAGCACATTTACGGATGGTTATAGAAAATATACATTTTTCTGCTGACTATGGTCATTATGCCTTTTATATCTTATCACATCTCTAGCCTCTTTATTTTCCAACTTGGATATATTAGCACATTGGCCTCCTTACATAATTGCCATTGTTAAAAAAATGCCACAAGAAGAAAACAATGCAAATACTGTTCCTATAAGAAGAAATCCAAAATCATGAAGCAATTAATCAATAAACAAAAAGCATGACCGGTAAAACAAATAACAATACAGTAATCATAATAACATGAACCAATAACATCACAAACCATTAACAAAGAAACACGTGAAGCTTAATAATTATGATAATAAATTATCCACAAAGATAGATATGTGTGCGCATGGATGTGTGTGTGTTTGTGTGTGTGTCCATTATTATAGATTACAAATTGTTTAAATAAATGCAGAACTGTATTTTGTGCTATTTCACGTGTATGTCATCATGATAATAAGAAAAATGATACTGACATTATTCAAACACAAACAAACAAACCTGCCAGCAATTCAATTGCTTTGCGCTTTCGAGGTGTTGCTTTTGCTGCCTTGGTCACTGAGTGCAAGAATTTTCCAAACACCTCCGGCTTAAGCCTCAAGGCTGCCTTCTTTACCCTGGACACAGCTTTCCTGGCAGCTGACTCTGATGTTGCCTTGGGTGGTGTTGAAGGAGTGCTCCCCGTCTCTGAAACCAAACAAGAAAAAAATGAAAATGCTGTGAACTAACAGCTTTCACACATTTTCATCGAATCAAAACAACTTTATTATCTCACAAGGAAAAAGTATATCAGGTGCAAAACAAATACACAATTTACACAAGAATATAACAGACATCATATGTGCATACGAATTGTAGCACAGATAACTGCAAACATAAAATTGCCCTTTCAGTGTCATCAATACATACAACATTCATAAGCCACGCATGCACACACACACACACACACACATTTTTAAAATTGAATATATATATATTTTTTTTATAATTTCAAAGTGTAAATAATAGGGAAAGGACCAGATCTGAGTCGAAAATTAAAAAAATGTTTCAATGTTTATAATAACACCATCACAAGCACAGGCATTTCAATAAATAATTCTCCAAAATCAAACTACATACATGAAACAGAAAAGGATGGAATAATGTGCACCATACAGTACCATAGTTAACCTGTCGTCTATATCTTCCTTAGGGGAGTTTCAAAGAAAGCTAAAGTGATCCCTCAAGTACATCAGTTCCCTTGCGCACCACCTTTCAACATATGCATAGTAGCAAGAAACTGTGGGACAGACCAGGACAGCAGAAGGACCTCAAAGGAGAAAGACCTGTCAAGCAGGTGTTTTGGCTCTAACACCTGACACTCTAAGGGGGCTGGGCCGCATCCAGGTCATGACTCTTGGATGCCCTTCTGTGGTCGCGATTTTGTATGTGTTTATAGATCCTAACTTTATAGAAAGAAAAAATACGAGAAGTGACAAACAACGACAAAACCCAAACAATAAAAACAACAAGAACAAAAACAGAAACAACAGCAACAAATTCGAAAAACCACAAAAATACTGTCCCAGATATCTACGTTCTTAATAGCTAAGTCAGGGCTATGTACGCTACTACACCCATTGGTTGTCCCTTACCAGAACGTCAGAATGCTTATGTGCCTATGATTAACAAATGCACCGATGTATTTGATTGCCTCATATGTAAGTGTCAGTAGGTACAATGTCTGAGATATTTGTTGTCATACCTGTTGACTAGTCACAACTCTTTCCTTTCCTTTCTCGCAACATGACACTAAACGCCAGGCCTGACTCTAAATGTCACAAGGTTCTTGGGACTGATTCCATCCAGTTCCCTGACTGGCAGCCCACTGACCATTCTTTCCATGAGTTGCCGGTGAAACATAAACATTCTACGCTGGCACATCCACTGTGTGTGTGTGTGTGTGCGTGTGTGTGTGTGTGTGTGTGTGTGCGTGTGTGCGTGAGTGAGTGTGTGTGCGTGTGTGTGTAAAAGTGTGTGTGTGTGTGAGAGAGAAAGAGTGTATGTGTGTGTGTGTGTGTGCATGTGTGTGTGTGTGTGTGTGTGTGTGTGAGTGTACACACATGTATGTGTCTGTGTGTGAGTGAGTGGTGTGTGTGTAAAAGTGTATGTGTGTGTCTGTGTGTGTGAGTGGTGTGTGTGTGTGTGTGTGTGTGTGTGTGAGTGTACACACATGTATGTGTCTGTGTGTGAGTGAGTGTGTGTGTGTGTAAAAGTGTATGTGTGTGTGTGTGTGTGTACACACATGTATGTGTGTAAGTGAGTGAGTGTGTGCGCGCGCCCAATGGCATTCCAGGGAACTGGTGTTGTATCACTTTTGAAATGGATACAGCTGGCTGAAACAGAACGGCTTTCCTTGGCAGCTGTGACAAGCATTCTGCACAGGAAGGTCACAGTAAAGCCCTACCCTCTACATATATACATACAGTTGGATAGTTATCGAAAAATGAATATATACTTTTTTTCCAGACAACCTGAGGTGTCTCACTCCATTAAAAGCCTGGTCCAAGCTGTGGAAACTAAAGTCAGCACATTTGAATGCTGCACCACATTTTCTTTCACCAAAAACAAATGATGCTTATCATCTTCGAAGCAAATCTTATATCATCTTTTGTGGTATGGTCACGGGAAGAATGTTTGTGTTTCTATCTCCACCATTTATATCAGGAACAAAACTTGGGGGTGTCCTCTTTGGTCTTTCAGAATATGAGGACTGTATAGTATATGACAGGAGGCAGTGCCATCATTATTTGGATGACAGGGTTTAATCCCTTTAATTGATGCTGGGAGGATTTGGTCATCTGTAAGCTGTACTCGTGTACGACATTAGGCTATCAAATTTCGGGCATGTTTATACAGAATTACTTTTCTAAATACGAATCACACACAACAACAAGGAAGGAGATGAACGTAAGCGCACTATGCACACTAGCACTACTTTTCAAAGGCAGTCCACACATGAAATAGCAACCACAACGTATTTATTCAATTAACCATCTTCAACATGAAACATAATTCACCATTTTTACTGCGCTGGGTCCTAAAAGGCCTAAAATCTAAGATGTGTTATGAATCTTCTCACTAGCTTGCATGTTACCAGAATGCTGAACACTTCCATATGTCTGACTCCATTCACTGTCTTTGCTTCATAGAAAATAAAACATATTTCCTACTTCAATCCCTATCTCTAACAAAAAATATAAAATGAAACTTGGGTTACATATCTTTCAGATAAATCATATACTAGAAACTGAGATTTATCTCTCTCTCTCTCTCTCTCTCTCTCTCTCTCTCTTTCTCTCTCTCTCTCTCTCTCTCTCTCTCTTTCTCTCTCTCTCTCTAGCTCTCGCTCACTGACTAACTCTTAAGACTGGTTGACTGGCTTTATACAAGTGAGATTACATTTACAGAGCTTTGTCTTGCCACAACACGTCATCCTCTCTTCTAGCTGTCCTAATCCATAAAGCTTTGAAATTGAAAACTTGGGTATCTTGAACGATCTTAGCATGGCGTCCATGGTCGTTATTCAACCTTTCTGGCAACTTGTTTTTTTGTACATTGGTATTCACGGAGACATAGTGGCTATTATAAGTAGTCTACCATCTTCACCCACTTTAAAAAGCTGGCTAAAAACCATGTGAACAGTCATGTCTGTCTTCACAGCCAGATGCTTTCTGTTGACTCTGGAATCTGTCGAAACATTTTGTTTACTAGTATTAGATCGTGTTGTGTGGAAAAAGTTGAGGAACAAGTTGAGTCATAGACATCGTTGTTTCTACTAAACAAACACAATCTATCACTTTATCAAATCAGTATGATTGCATTTTCCCACTCGAGGAGTTCATGTGATGGTATCGACGAGGGGCTATGACTAAAAGTTGAAAGACGGACAAACAGTGTCGATGCAGAAACACTACATTTCAGCATGTGATAGGACAAATGGCGCAAAGATCAAGTGACTTCTGACCACATCCTGTCCTGTAGTGATTGGCCGATGGAAAGATCATATGACCTGTGACCAGATGCTGTAGAATGGTGATTGGTGATGGGACGATCATGTGACATGTGACCAAGTGCTGTAGAGTGGTGATTGGCTGATGGGATATCATGTGACATGTGACCAGGTGCTGTAGAGTGGTGATTGACTGATGGGAATATTATGTGACATGTGACCAGGTGCTGTAGAGTGGTGATTGGCTGATGGGAATATCATGTGACATGTGACCAGGTGCTGTAAGATGGTGATTGACTGATGGGAATATCATGTGACATGTGACCAGGTGCTGTAGAGTGGTGATTGGCTGATGGGAATATCATGTGACATGTGACCAGGTGCTGTAGAGTGGTGATTGACTGATGGGAATATCATGTGACATGTGACAGGTGCTGAAGAGTGGTGATTGACTGATGGGAATATCATGTGACATGTGACCAGGTGCTGAAGAGTGGTGATTGGCTGATGGGAAGATCATGTGACTACTGACCAGTGCTGTAGTGTCGTGACTGGCTGACAGGACACGTCGAACATATCCCTCTCTCCTCCTCCTCCATCACGCATCTCATGATGCACCATGAGAACGAACCATTTTACATCATTACCATCACCACTACGTCAGTAGTCACACCCTACACCTACCGCTATCCTCATCCCCACCTCTATCTGCCTTTTCCCAACCATCTCTGCCATCACTGACACTATTGCTGGTGGTGCTCTGCCCACCCTTGTAGGTTCTGTGACCATCATGACTTTGACTTGAGCTTTGAGCTTTGGTCTTGTTGGGGTTAGCCAGGCACCAAGACCTACATCCTTCATCCTAACCTTCTTCGACACCATCATCTCTACTATCATGAGTAATGGGAAAGATGATGTTGTTTATCTCCCCCTGCATTCATGTAGGTTACGACAGCGAAGAGAAAATTTCATCCCCTCACCCCCCCACCCGTACCCCACCCTTCCCCTTCATTTTCGAAATTCATCGATTTTGACCTTTTCTGGTAGGGGAAGGCTGTGCTGGAAATGTATCATTATTTTCACCCCCAACAGTTCAGGCGTTCATCATGACTTATGCTTTGATTTACCATCATAACTGCGGAAAGAAGTATTTTGGAAAACATATGTGATCCTTTGCTTTCTTTTTTCCTTTCTTCTGTTTAGCGTACGATATGTACCTTCTTGTTTTTGTTTGTAAAGGAAATCGTTATATTTAATGCTCCACTGTTGTGTTGAATGTCACACTGGGGAATAATTGCAGGGGCAAACGTTTGACTTAGGTCAGCATGCAAAAGGGAAATAGTTTATATTTCATCCATTTTCCTCTGCCTTTCTTGTTCCTCATTTCTGTTTTTTTTTTCTTTTGTTTTTTTCAGTCTTCAGCAGAATTTATCAGTAATTGGTGGGTTGGTGTAGGCTGGGCATTTTCATCTTTCCATAAGTGAGTCACTGACATGACTTACTGGATCTTTATTGACATGCTTGATATTCTGCATGCGTGTACAAAGATATTTCAGCACTGCTAGGTCTTAACACATGTTGACCTGGGAGATCTGAACAATCTCCATCCTTTACAAACCAGGTAGAGGTGTCTAGGTGGACAGACCCCAGGATCCTTCGATTTGACATTCGACCATTACCTTATTGATTACTACGCCCGTCAATTATGTGATTATAGATGCTTAATTGGAGCCTTGACCATCCACACTCACTCAGATGTTGAACATGTTGAATTTCATACTGCTGTTTATTGCTTTACAGTTAAACTGACAAGTGACAGGCGCGACAGTCAAGTGGGTAAGACTTCTGACATCCATTCAGAAGGTCTAGTTTGGATCATTCCTGGGTACTTCTCTCTTGTTGGATAAAAGGTGGAGATTTTTCTCGATCTCTCAGGTCAACATGTGTGCAGACCTACCAAACACCCATCATGTGTGTACGCACGAAGAACATCTAACATGCATGTTAGAGAAACTGTAAGTGATGTCAGTGACCAGTGACGAACAGAAACACGAAAATACCTTGTTTTCCTATTCATGGAAGACACAGTATGCAGAATCTGCGACGAAAAAAAACCGTCTGCACATATTTGGGGAAAACCAGTTCACTAAAACAAATAGACATTTGTTCGGCAATCCTCAGACCAGAATGAAACATTAAATGTATACAGCTATGCCCAGCTTATAAATCACAGCTGACATGGTTACGTTTCTTGCATTAGGTTCAAAATAATCTGACGACAGAGAGCACTTGGTAAGTCAAGAGTTCAGAAGTTAATATGTTGAGTAACAGTTATGCTGATAATACTTAATGTTCATTTTTCTTTATTTATTTCTAAAACTCTTATTTCTGGATGTTTCTCCTCTTTTTGAAAACCTTTTATTGTAAGACCATTTTTCAAGAAAACCTGCCTGGGTGCAAATAAACTGAAAAACTTTGAGACCGTCTCCAATTTGTCTTTTTTAAGATAACTGAACAGACATTGACAACATTCATCTCTATAACCTGTTCTACTCTCTGCAGTCTATCGTCTTTGTTACAGTACTGACACTGCTCTCTTACTGTAAACATAGTGATCATTTCGTTGTCCTTAATGACTGTCAGATCCCTCTGCTATCTCTCTGGTCAGCGTGTGTGCAGACCTAAACCCCCATCACGTGCATATGTATGGAAAACATCAAATATGTTTGTTAAACAAACTGTAAGTGATGTCAGGGTCCATTGGCGAACAGAAACATGAAAATATTCTATCAGCACGTTTATGGAAGACTGAAAATGCAGACTGTGCAATAACAAATCATCTGTACAGTGTGGGAAAAATCGGGTCGTTGTAAACAAACGTTTGTTCCAGAATTCTCTGTCTGCCACTTTTAACACTTTCAATTCTTTTACTTTTCCTTCTTGTCTCCACCATTCTTTTGTTATTTCTGATAATGCACTGCCATAGTTTTAGTCATATCTCTCTGGTCGCACACGAGTTGTTTCTGTCAATAGTCTGTCTTCTTCTCCAGTTGCCTTGCAGTATGGAGTCCCTCAGGGATCTGTGATGGGTCCCATTGTTTTAGTTCTTTATGCACACGCAGTCTCTGACGTTGTTGCTTATCATGACCTTTCTAACCATTATTTCTGATGCCAACCATCTCAACATGTCTGGAAATATTTCTCAGCTTCCTTCTGTAATCCATCACATACTGTTATGTACATCAGACTTAAAAAATTAAATGAAAAACAAAACAACACAACACAAACAAAACTTCAGCTAAAAAATGATAAAACTAAAATGATTTTCATCACTCCAAAAAGATTTCTGTCCGTTTATCTATTCTCACTTGTGTCCAACAAGGAACCGCTGTGAGAATGCGCAACCTGGGTATTAACTTTACTCAGATATCTTTTTTGCAACATTTTATATCCTTTCTCTGTCGTGCTTGCCACTTGGAGCTTCATCGCATTGGTTCTGTTCACCATCTGCTCTCCGAGGAGGTCACCAAACCATCCATTTCTGCTTTGGTTGTCTAAAGTCTGTATTATCCTAATTCATTCTTGTTTGGCTGTCCACAGAATATTCTCCTCTGACTTCAGAAAGTACAAAACAACGCTGCTCGACTAATCTTCAGAAACTAGATTCACTCATATCACTCTGTTATTTCTATCTCTTCGCTTACTCCCCATCGAAAAATAGAGTATAAACTCGTTCTGCTGTGATTTGAATCCCTGAATGCTCCTGCTCCTTCCTGTCTTGTTCATCTTCTTCACCTCCACACTCCATCACGACAGTTACGCTCCTCATCTGATGCTCATCTCCTCCATATCCCTCACTTTTATACAAAGACCGTTGGCCAACGTTCATTCTCCTTCCAGGCCCCATCTGCATGCAACACACAACTTCCGCTGTCACTCCGCAGTTCTGATTCTCTGTCGTAGTTCAAATCTTCTCTGAAAACCACTCTTTTCACATCTTGACAAACATCCTTTTCATTATCCCTCCCTGTTGCCCAAATCTCTCTCTGTCCTCTCTCTCTCTCTCTCCTCTCTCTCTCTCTCTCTGTCTCTGTCTGTCTGTCTGTGTCTCTCTCTCTCCGCACGTTTTGTGTGTGTGTGTGTGTGTGTGTGTGTGTGTGTGTGTGTGTGTGTGTGTGTGTGTTGTGTGTGTGTGTGTGTGTGTAGTGTGGCTGGATATCATTCATGAAACAGCATTGAGGAATAAAATCAGAGAGTTGATGCTGACATTTCAGTTCCTGACAAAGTCCTTACTTTTGTAGGATTGTCGTGTTCAATCAGTCAGTGACCAAATAAGAATATTTCTTTGTTTTCAATGTTTATTTTCTTAGACGAATGTGTATTTTACAGTTGCATGTTTTTTTCCTTTGTAAAGAACTCTCTCACTCTTTCTGATTTTACTTTATAAGAAATGTTTTCAAATTTCCTAATATCTTTTTTCACATTTCTAT
>JAPXFY010000030.1:36672232-36682232 GCA_030674185.1 Monoplex corrugatus | reverse complement strand
GAGAGCGATGTCTGGTCTCATGCCTGTCTTGCTGATGACATCTGGGTAATTTCTCCACTCTGGGAGGTCTGCTGTACACTCCCAGTCGACTGCTCCATCCAGAAGACCCTTTGGCAATGTGCTGGTTGTCATAGCAACTTCGGGCCAGACCTGTTTCCCTCCTGCTTTGTAGAACGTTGTCATAGCAATTGGTGCGTTTGGGGTCATGTTTTTTTCGCTAACCACGTCTGTGATCACTTTCAGAACTTGGTTGTGCCTCCATGTATACCTTCCTTGGGCTAACGCTATTTTGCAAGAGCTTAGGACATGTTCCACTGTTTGTTTCTTCTGACAGAGCGGACATGCTGGGTCATCTGATTTCCCCCATTTCACTAAGTTTGCATTCGAGGGGAGCAGGTCATATACAGATCTGAGGAGGAAGCTTATCCTTAAAGGAGAAGAAGGATTATATTGCGCTGGACATTTTAAGGTAATAAAAAAACAACTAACTACCAGAAGATCGATTACACTGGACATTTTTAGGCAATCAAAAACAGCAAAGTACGAGAAGAAGATTATACTGCACGGGGTGTTTTCATAGAAGAAAAATACTGGCCAAGATTTTAAACTGAATGATTGCAGAGTTGATGTTTTACTTTTAATGGAATGATATCCTGAATTAAACAATATTCAATAAAACCATTCTAGAGTTCATGTTTTCATTACATCTTGTGACAAATTGGTCACATTTACAAAAAATGTCCTGTTTCATCAATGATCTTACCAGATGAGATATTTATCTGGTTTGTAGATGCTTTTGGACGTATGTATGGACTTTTTATTTGCTTGTTTTTTGTTTGTTTTTGCTTTTGCTTTGTTTCGTTTTGCTTTCAAAATAAAGACTTTACGAACTAAGTAAGATAACTCTTGAGATTCACGGAGTTATCTCCCATGTAGAATTTCTCAAACCCAACACAGTTTGCGCTACCCATTCAGCTAGATAGACGCAGCCACAAAGCATAAAGTGGTAAGCTCAGAACATTCTCAAGAGTTATGTTACTTAGTTGATATTTAAAATTCTCCCTGCTTCCCTCTTATTTCCTTTGGTATTAAAGACTTTACGAATAAATCACTCGCTTTTTGCTGGTTTTACTTTGTAAAAAATGTCTTTAAAAATACTGTTTTCAACACCTGATTCTTGTTCACGTACTTACATACGTACATACGTACATGCATACATACATATATACATATATACATACATACACACATGCATACATACACACACATACATACACACATACATACATACACACACATACATACACACATACATACATAGACACATACATACATACGTACACGCATACATACATACATACATACATACATACATACATACATACATACATACATACATACATACACACTATATGTCTTTATGTATCTATATATCCATTTATCTCTCTATCCATCTATCTGTCTATCTATCTATCTATCAGAACGAGAAGAAAGGCTGCAGCCCAGGCAGACAGACCAGCGTCAGACTTCATCTGTGCCCTCTGCCACAGGGACTGTCATTCCCGCGTCGGACTGGCCAGCCACACCCGGCGCTGCACCAGAATAGGCACCCAGAGCGCAACTCCATAGTCTTCCGAGACTGAAGGACGCCTATGAGTATCTATCTATCTATCTATCTATCTATCTATCTGTCTGTTTGTCTCTCTGTCTGTCTATCTATCTATCCATGTGTCTATCTATCTAGCTATCTAGCTATATATCTATCTATATATCTATCTATCTGTCTGTCTATCTGTCTCCATCCATCCATCCATCCATCCATCCATCCATCCATCCATCCATCATCCATCCATCTATCCATCCATCCACACATCTATCCATCCATCCATCTATCTATCTATATATCTATCTATCTATCTATCTATCTATCTATCTATCTACCTATCTATCTATCTATCTATCTGTCTGTCTGTCTATCTCTCTATCTCTCTACCTCTATCGCTATCTATCTATCTGTTTGTCTATGTATCTATCTGTATATATGTGTATCTATCTATTGATCTGTCTTTCTGTCTTTCTGCATGTCTGTGTGCCTGTAGATATGAATTTATGTATAATACAGAGACAGCGAAAAAGAGAGAAAAGGTAAGCCAGAAAATGAGAGACAGACAGACAGACAGACAAACTGACGACAGACAACAGACAGACAAAGAGAGAGAAAGAAAGAAAAAAAGAACGAAAGAAAGAAAGAATGAAAGAGAGATAGATAGAAGAAGAGATAGGGAGAGAGAGGAAGGGAGGGAGAGAGAGAGGGAGGACAGAGAGAGAGAGAGAGAAAGAGAGAGATCTAGTCTATAGACAAGATCTGCTGGTTACACAGAACAGTGAACAGCAAACAAAACTCTTCATGATAAGATGGTGCTGCTGAACAGTTGTAAAATGAATATGGTAAAATGAATACGATCATGATTCAGATAGCAGTGGGGCAAGGTGTGTACATGACAGTGCTGAAATACTAAATCTCTCTTTTACTGACTCCCGTCCCGTCCTATGCACTCAATTCGATAATATTCATCCATTAAAAATTTTGTTTGACTAATCCATGTGTTAAATTCAGCTACTTTCATCATACCAACAGAGTTAACATGTCTCTCCTCCCATCCCCAATACCCACCTTGTTTGTTATTTACTGCTTCCTTCACTTTTTTCTTTCGTGTACTTTTGTATTAGTAATTTGTGATATGCATTGTTGTAGTTAGGGGTTGACGTATACTTGTTTACGTGTATCTGCTTTATCTCATGCTTTTGTTATGTACTTCGTTGATTGACATTATATGGGAATTGATATTTTACTGTTGTTCTTTTTTCTGACTTCTTTGATATGGTATATGTTGTGGTTAATCTATTTTCGTCTTTGCGTCAGTTGACATTCTCCTCCCCACCCCCAACACACCTCCTTTGTTTGTTCATAATGCTTCCTTTGCTTCATTCATTTCCTTTGTTTTTATTTATGTAAATTGCGTATATCTATAGACTATTTCGACAAGAACTATCAATATTGTTATGTATTGTTGTTGTTCTTGTTGTTATTGGTATGGTTAACGTCTTATTCGTTTACGTGTGTCTTTCACGTTTGTGTAACGTGCAGGAACTGTTGGCATAAATATCAATACCTTACAACATATTTGTATAACTTGTTTCAAGATTTATTTTTTCAATGTTCCTTAATGCTCATAGTTTGTGTGTAGAATAACAAGAACTATAGCTGTAAGATAGGTCCAGTGGAACCTGACTGAGCTACTGTCCTTCAGCAATAACGTGTTCTGAAGTCTCAAGTGTATAGATGCCAAACAAAACTTAATATTCCGTCTCTTTAACTGCCCTTCCCAATACATTGATCTTATGGTAAGTACAGTGTTTGAGCAATTCAATTACACAGATCACAACATCAGAAAACGAAGATAGAAATGACTGTGGACACATTTCCCTGAAGGATTCTGTGTTCTTGAACAGACTTATAACCCCATCCCACAACGGGTATCATCTTTATTCAACCAGTCTTACTTTGGGCATGGGATTGTGGATGTGAGGTGATGGTGGTGGTAAGGTGGTGATGGCAGTGATGGTGTCTGTGTGTGTGTGTGTATGGTAGAGGTGGTCATGGTAGTAGTGGTGGAGGTAAAGTGGTGAAGGTGGTGGTGGTGGTGTGATGGTGATGGATGTTAAGAGAAATTGGTGATGACCGATACCTGTGTTGTTTCCCTGAATATTAGACAAATATTCATCCCCTCTCTGTCTTCTTGGATTTATTTTTCTTTTCCTTAAACAAACCATCACCTTCCTACACTGTCTTTTCTTCAGTGCTCTGGGCTGTCCGTTTTTTTTCTGCTAGTTGAAGTGTCTGTTGTTCTCTCTGTCTCTGTCTCTCTCTCTCTCTCTCCCTCTATCTCTGTCTCTCTCTCTCTCCCTCCCTCTCTCTCTCTCTGATCCATCTCCCCTCAGCATCCTTCCCATTGTGAAATTGTGAACAACAGTCATCTTGTCAATTTGAATAACTTTGAAATCACGCTTGTTGCATCTCAGTGCGGGAATCTATCTTCCCATGTGAACTGTGTTTATCAAGACTTGACCATAGAAGAACCTTTTTCATTTCCTGACTGTCACATCTGAGGAAGAAATTTAATATATTTCGGAAGCTCTATTTGTGATGTTGTTAGTATTGTTGTTATTTCAAAATTCGCAACTATAAATTGAGCAAGACATTTTATTCAGACAAGTCGGTGAATCAACGTGGGATGGAAGAAGATCAAGCACCACAGGACCTGTCAGGGAGGCTTACTGGAGACCAGTTATCCCGAATGATCACGCCAACGTGCACTGCTTCCTTTGATAGTAGAATCAATGTCGAGTCTCCCCAAGGTCATGCGCACACCAACACGGGACAAACATCGCAACATCTCCCTTTGCAACAATCAATCCATCAGCCTGTGACAGCTGCTGGTCTGTCAGCTGTTCATCAAGGACCTATAACCTCAGTGACGTCTTCTCATCATGCTATGGCTCATCCACATGCTCCTGCAGCGAGTTCTATGAGCCAGACGGTTCCACCACCACAGCGAGGATTAAGCGCGCACCTTACAAGGCCCCAACAGCACCAACAGTTTCAAGAACCAAACAGGGAAGACAAGATATCGTATGTGGACCAGGTGAAATTCCAAATTGGCAATGAGATATCTGTCTACAATGATTTTCTGGATCTGTTAGAGAACGTAGTATCAGGCAAGATTGGCATTTCAGAAATCATCAAACGACTGGGTTCTCTTTTCAAAGGTCATCCGGAACTCATCATTGGCTTCAACGTATTTTTGTCCCCTGGACACAAGATAGTAAAGGTCATGAGCGGTTTGCAGCAATGGGAAAAGTCTGTGCCCATTTCGACACTCGACGTCACCACCACTGCCACTGTTTCCACTTTGCCTGGACTGCAGACCCAAGATCAACAACACTTGCCGTCTCACAGATTACCGGACCCTGCAACTCCCCTGTCCCCTTTCCACTTATTCCAATCTGTCACCACCCTCCACTCTACACACGCCTCTGCCCAGCCTCTTCACACAGACGTACCTGTCTCAGTCTCTGGTTCTGGGGGAACAGGAGTCACAGCAGAATCTGCTCCCACTACAATCAGTTCAGCACCAAGTGTGAATATGTTGGAAACCTCATCTCAGGGTAGTGGTGGTAGGAATCAAGGAGCCATAGCCCTGATGCCAGTTTCTCATCATCCCGCAGTTCATTCACCTGGACCTGCAGCTCCCGCTGTTAGCAAGGTGGCTCAAATACCTCAGGTAGGATTAGCTGTGGCCCCTTCAAGGTCAGAACAACAACGGATTAAGCAGCTGGACTTTGAATCTAAAGTCTCATATATGAACCAAGTGAAATCGCAATTCGTCAATCAGCCATCTGTCTACGAGGATTTCGTGGACACATTGTCCAAATTCAAATCAAGCCAAATTGATTTTCAAAGTGTTATCAATATTGTGTCCAATCTCTTCAGAGGCCATTCGGAACTTATTGCTGGCTTCAACATGCTCTTGCCCCCTGAATTCAAAATTGTAGAGGAGCCACATGTCATGAGCGATTTGCAGCTAAATCAAAATTCCGTGCCCATTTCAGCACACAGCGTCATTCCCACTGCCATTTCTTCCACTTTGCCTCAGCTGCAGACCCAAGCTCAACAACTCTTGCCCACTGACAGTCCACAAGGCCCTGCAAACATCCAGTCCCCTTCCCAGTCATCCCAGTTTGCCAGTACACTCCACTCCATCCATGCCTCTGCTCGGCCTCTTCACATAGACGTTCCTGTCTCTCTCCATGGCTCTGGGAGAACTGGAGTTACAGAAAGACCTGATACAACTGCAATTAGGTCAGCACCAGGTGTGAACATGTTGGGAACTTCACCTCAAGGTGGTGATAGCAATCAAGGAGCCATAGCCTCCGTACCAGTTCCTCGTCATCCTGCAGCTCATCGACGTAGACGTAGACTTAGACTTGCAACTCCTACTCTAGTAAGGCATCTCAAGTACCACAGGCTTGATTAGCTGTGGCCCCTTCAAGGTCACAAAACTAACATTTTCACCAGCTGAATATGGAATCTGCAATATCATATCTGGACCAAGTGAAATCGCAATTTGTTTACCACGATTTTCTAGATACAATAAGGAAATTCAAATCTTGCTCAGTTGATTGTCAAACGCTTGTCAACATTCTGTCCGATCTCTTCAAAGGCCATTCAGAACTCATCGCTGGCTGCAATATTTTTATCTCCCCCCACCTGCCCCCCTGGATTCAAACTTGTAGGGGGGGGGGGGGGAGTCAAATGTCATGAGCGATTTGCAGCTAAATAAAAAATCTGTGCCTATTTCGGCACTCAACATCGCCCCCACTGCCATTTCTTCCACTTCGCCTCGGCTGCAGACCCAAGCTCAACAACATTTGCCCACTGACAGTCCACAAAGCCATGTAAGTCCCTGGATCCTCAAGGGATGACATTCAGAGTAAACGACATGAAAGCTCTGATGAAGAAGTCCCTTGTCAATGAGATTAAGACCATTGTAAAAGAGTTGCAAGAAGCCAATCAACAAAGGGTTGGTTATGAAACCACTGAGCCCCATATCCGTGAGACGTACGAGGATAAAACTGTGTTTGAAGATGCTGCGTCTATCGTCATTCATCATATGAAGAGGTCCACTAGCATTCACCATGAACAGAAGAAAATCAAGCATCTGCTGTATTATCAGATTCGTGATTTCCTTTTCTACCCTCGTGGAGAAGTGAACAACAGTGACGCTGAAAATAACGCTGGTGGAGGAAACAACACTATCACAAACAACAATAGCAAGAAAACCAAAGACTCCATCAACGCCGACACCACAATATGTGCAGCAGACACATCACAGCACTTGATCAAGCGAAAGAAGGCAGGATGGTCAGTACACAAGAATGTTCATAATGATGACTGTGAGCCTCCTGCTATGACCACGGTGAAGGAGAGGTCAAGCACTGAACATTGGTGGCAGAATCAATCGAATGAATGTAGATGTTGATGATGATGATGAATATCATACCTTGTTCTTCAGAAACACTACCTGGTACCTGTTCTTCAGTCTGCATCAGAAACTGTGTCAACGCTGGTTTTATTTCCGCAAAATGTAAAAAAAAGAACTTGCCCTGCAGGAAGAAAAAAAGCAAAATGAGTCATCAACCTTGGACTGTTCCAAGTTTTCGTGAGAATGAATTTGAGCCAGCTGGATACTACAGTTTCTTCCTGAAGAGCATTAAGACTTTGTCGGATCATTCCCTAAGCTTAAGTAAGTATAAGGCCAACTTGCAAAATATGTATGCCATCAACCTTTACACAGAATGAGCAGGGCGTGAACACACAGCATTTAGCCCAGGTCATGGAGCATGTTGGCAGCATGGCTCCCATAGACTCCCCACTTCATGAAATGTATGACCACGGGATTAATCCACTGACACACACACCCTCGGTTCTGAGTCCAAATGAGGCAATTGCACATGGTGACAATGTCACCCAATACCTGTGTGATTCAGAAAACGCTGAGTAGGAAGAAGGAAGTGATCATCAAAACAAAATTAGGAATAGCAAAAGAGGAAGACTGAAGGGAATACGAGCAAGATGATGAGCAAAGGTCAGAAGAGTTCAAGGCCAGGTGACAGAAATCAGCCAATCAGAACCTTGCTTGGGGAAGCATGGCGTCTCTGAGCAACATTGCCATCATTCACTTTTTGCACTATGTGGATAACATGACCTCAAGAAGCACAATGATAAGACATGGGGGTAGTGTTCGATTTAAACAAAGATTCACTGAAGATGGATAATACCCCAACCTGTGTCTGTGTCTCCTCATCCACCTCTTTCATCACTGGCACTACCAATGCCCCGTCCACCCAAGTGGGTTCTGTGAGCGTCGTGACTTTGGATCAGGAGGCTTTGCCTTCAGACCTTGTACAGAATAGTGAGGCATCAAGACCTTTATCCTAACCTTTTTCGCCATCTTCATCTCCACCTTCGAGCTTTGCTGAAGTTTGAGACTGCTGACAGGTGACGTTGTTTTTCTGCTACAGCATTTGTGTTTTTAACAAGTGATTATAGGCATGGGACTCGACCAGCCAGACACAGGAAAATTAATTGTGTGTGTGTGTGTGTGTGTGTGTGTGTGTGTGTGTGTGTGTGTGTGTGTGTGTGTGTGTGTGTGTGTGTGTGTGTGTGTGTGTGTGTGTGTGTTCGTTCGTTCGTTCTTTGATTTAACGTCTTTTCACTATGAGTGATATTAGATATTAATTGTATGTGTGTGTGGTGTGTGTGTGTGTGTGTGTGTGTGGTGAAGGAGAGAGAGAGAGTGAGTGAATGGGTGAGTAGTGAGTGGGTGTCTGTGTCTCTCTGTGTGTCTCTCTATGTTTTCTTTCTTTATGTTAAACATTCCAGGCTGCCATCATGATTTTTCGTTTGATTTTTAACCTTCGTGAAATGAATGAGAGGTGCATGGGTGGGTGGGTAGGTGACAGTTTGTGTGAGGAAATTTGCGATTATTTTGTCCCCCAATAATTCGGGCACTCATCACGACTTTGGCTTTGACTTGCCACCACACGTGCCAGGTGAGAGATGGTGGGAATACATGTTTAAATGTTTAATCCTTTGACTCGGCCTTCCACCAGCATCGGATATTGTCACCATGCTAGCAAAGAAAAACTTAACCCTTTGACTCCTTTACTGTATCCACCAGCTTTCTGCAGTGTCATCATCATCATTTATCATCATCATACATCAACATATCATTCATCATCACCACCACCACCATCAACAAAGGAAATGTAAATATATGAGTGAATAATGATTTTTCAGTCCTTTCAAATGCAGGCAAGTATAGAAAATTATTGCAACAAGTTGAATTATTTTCCTTTACTAAGTCGCTTGATTCAGCAAAATGGATTTCAGTGCAAACTGTTGTTGAAAGTGTATATATTTTCCTGAATCTTTTTCATCACTTTCGATTTTGTTGTTTTGTGTCTTGTGCATTTCTTCAGGAACGGAACTGCTCAGAATTTTCTTAATATCCATCAGATAAGGATACAAAAGATAACAGGTTGTAATTTTGTAAAGACAACTAATCTCGATTTTGTTTGTTCAGTCCAGAACTTTGTGTACTTGTACCGTAGTTGTTTTTTCATTGCATATCTGTCTTTTCTTTGTATATTTCAATTTATATTTAGCCAAGTGTGATAGTGCGTTCCTTACATAAATCATTAATATCAGTGAGATTCTTTTCTTACAAAATCAAGCTGGGGATTTGTATGTTTTGTCTCTTTTGTTACATTTCATTGTACATTGTTTGACATAAGGTATATCGTTTTTGTAATATGTTTAACTAGAAACATGGATACTGAGTGCCTGGGCTGGCGATTGAAGTACCTGCATATGGCGGGGAGAGGGCGTGGGCTTGAATCATATTTCAGGCGGGGTGTTCTCACCCTCAGCCCCCCCCCCCTCCCCCAATTCCATTCCATCATATTTGGTGGTTTGGTTACTTCTCTTTCACTCACAACATTTTGAAGATCTCGCAGAAACAAATTACTTGTCCTTTGGCAAAGGTAAATGAAAAAAAAAATCACTTTCAAACTTAAGCAGAAATGCACGAACAACGAATAAATAAATAAATAAATAAATAAATAAATAAATAAATAAATAAATAAATAAATAGATAAATATAATAATGAATAAATAAATTAATAAATAAATAATAAATATATAAATAATAATAAATGAATAAATAATAAATAATAAATAATAAAAAATAAATAAAAACAGTTTAAGAACCGAATTAATATAGTTAATTAAAATTAACAGAAAATAATATCAATAAATAATTAGTAATATATTACAGTAAAATAACTAATATAATTAGAAAACTTATAAAATAAT
>JAPXFY010000030.1:36639732-36657232 GCA_030674185.1 Monoplex corrugatus | reverse complement strand
AGATTGGCATCATACCTCAAATCGTTGGCTCCTGAGAAATCAGTTTAGATCTCTACCATTTCAATCCTCAACGTGTACAAACCTCAGCGTTAACCCTTTGACTCCAGCACCCTGTCCACTAGCATTCTGCATCGTCAACCTTGCTAGCAAAGCAAACACTTAACCATTTGACTTCCTCACCCTGTCCACCAGCTGTCTGCATTGTCGACCATGCTAACAAAGCAAAAACTTGACCCTGTGGCTCTCAACCCTGTCCACCAGCTTTCTGCATCGTCAACCATGCTAACAAAGCAAAAACGTGACCCTGTGACTCTCACACCCTGTCCACCAGCTTTCTGCGGAAGCTGGTGGATAAGGTGAGGGAGTCAAAAGGTCAAAGTTTTTGCAGCTGGTGGATAGGGTGCGGAAGTCAAAGGGTTAAGGGACAAGCTGTATGTTACTTCAATTCACTGGGATGCACACTCTAACGTGATCCGAGCTTGTGATCGATGGTAAATCGGCAGTCTTCTTTTTTTTTTAACCCTTTGACTCCCACACCCTATCCACCAGCTGCAAAAAAATTAACCCTATGACTCCCTCATCCTATCCACCAGCTTCCTGCACGAAGCCGGTGGATAAGGTGAGGGAGTCATAGGGTTAAGCTTGTGTTTTGCAGTCATTGACGACGATGCAGGATGGTAGTGGCTAGGGTGAGGGATCAAAGGGTGAATTAATCCACGACGTGCGATCCTTCGGTACAGGTCGACTGTTATAGTTTACACCGTTGGTAAGTCTATGCGCATGCTGCGTTACGTATCAGTTCCCCGTGAGATTTACGATAGGCGGAAACAGTACTATCGTCTGCTACATATCATCACACATCCCCCCCCAACTCTTTTAATGAATTAATACTCATTTGTTTATGAATCATTTGCAAAAAGTCATCATCATCATCATGTGCCCTGCCGCATGGCGTTGGCGATCATGGCCCTCCATATGTATATATCCCTTGTTGCCGCAAGCACATCTTCCACCCTCTCTGTCCTCAGCCACTCTGCAAGTCCGTCCAATATTTCCCCCTGGGTCTACCTGGCGTTCTCTTTCCCTTCAGCTTTTACAAAAAAGTAATTACAGTTATTTTGAACCAGAATCAGTGTCCTTTCTTTGTAGAACTTCAATGACAGAAATACCAAGTAACCATGTGCTTGTCTGAAACACATAAACCTTACACTTCAACTTTTAACTAATCAACTTGAATGCGCAGTCTTGTAAACGTTATGATGGCGTAATTATTAATCATTGATGACCACCACACGCAGTATTTGAAGTGCGGTGATGTTTTAATTCTTCTCCCCGTCTCCTCATCTGTACTGGAGTGGAGATATGACTGGAAGTTTCTTCTTGTTGAGCTCGGTCCATCCCGCAAAGCCAGAACAAGATCAAGGTAGCAGAGAAGAGTTTTCTAAAAATCAGAATCAAGATCAGAAATTTATTCAGTAAGGCCAAAGTCCCATTTGAAGAGGTGTGAACAGATAATAAACATCACACAAACACATAATATAATGCATAGTCGTTCTTGGATAATGCATATTAAAAATTTCAAATATTTTGAAATGATTACAATATAGGACTCCAGTCAAACTTCAATGATACAATAGGAACATATAAATAGGTTTAACAGGCATACATCACAATAATTTAACTTTATGATAAGGCAAACTGTCTTCTCTTAAAAGCTTTATAGACATGTGTTGCCAAATTTCTAATTGTACGCTCATTTTTCGAAGCCATGGGCATTGTTAACCTGAAATCATTTGGTTTATAGTAGTACTTTGGCAGAATTAGCAGGCGTCTCAGATCCTCAAGGGCTGGACAACAGAATAAAATGGTTTCTAAAAAGAATGCTGAAAGTTCCATTGACATCAAAGAAAACAAACGAGACAGTCTTGATGGAGGCAGACACAGGAAGATCATTGATAAAGAAGATTAGTGAGAAGGCGCCCAGCATAAACTGATTTCCGAGCCATCTATCTTTAAACAATGTATTAGATGATTGGCCTCAAAAATTAAATCAGGTCTTGTGTCTGTATCAAAGGACTTTAAAGCATGTAATACAGATTTTGAATCAACAAAGAGAACTATTTTGAAAGACACAGGCTGAAGACCTATTAGGTAATGCAACACTTGAACAACAGGGACTAATTCCAATGTAACTATAGATACATTTGCCCCAATGAAAAAAAGACTTTTTTTAAGTTAATTGTTGGAATATAAAATGCAGCTCCAGCACTCTTATTCGCTAAGATTGATCCCTCGGTAAAAATGTGGAAGTGGGTAGGGTACTTTTCATTAATGTGTTCACAGGCTTCGACAGCAAAAAGTTGACGTTATTATCATTTTTATCGTCTGTATAATCGAGATCAAATACGGCTTTTTGCGTTTCCCATGTAGATATAGGCGTTACCTTTGGTTTCTCAGCTATTTCATCCATAGTTATGTTGGACTGTTTGATCAGGTCAGATATGCAAGTGGCAGCTGTTATTTGTGATGAAATGTTTTTCGCTCGTTTTTAATTCGTTCTATGATGATCATAATTACATGTGCATTCGTTCTTTCATGATCATAACTATTTGTGTACTCGTTCTTCGATGATCATAAAAACATGTGTATTCTTTCTTTGATGATCATACATATGTGTGTGTTCCTTCTTTGAAGATCATAAATACGTGTATATTCGTTCTTTGATGATCATGAATACGTGTGTATTCGTTCTTTGATGATCATAAATACGTGTGTATTCGTTCTTTGATGATCATAAATACGTGTGTATTCGTTCTTTGATGATCATGAATACGTGTGTATTCGTTCTTTGATGATCATAAATACGTGTGTATTCGTTCTTTGATGATCATAAATACGTGTGTATTCGTTCTTTGATGATCATAAATACGTGTGTATTCGTTCTTTGATGATCATAAATACATGTGTATTCGTTCTTTGATGATCATAAATACGTGTGTATTCGTTCTTTGATGATCATAAATACGTGTGTATTCGTTCTTTGATGATCATAAATACGTGTGTATTCGTTCTTTGATGATCATAAATATGTGTGTATTCGTTCTTGATGATCATAAATACATGTGTATTCGTTTTAGATGATCGCGGGCCTCGGTAGCTCAGTTGGTTTGGCGTTAGATTCACATGCTAATGGTTGTGGGTTCGAATCCCGGGGTGCGCTACATTAAAACTGACCTTCTCACTGTCCCATCTTAACATCGTTGTTGTTCTGGTGGTGTCAGTGTAGGATTAGATAAGCCCCCCTTCCCCCACTTCCCGGGATGGTTATCCCCGTCGGCCATATCACCTGAGGTGGGTGTTGACGTAAAAACTGAACCAATCAATCAATCAATAGAATCAATTTTTGATGATCATAAAAAAAAAAGTGTATTTGTTCTTTGATGATCATAAATACGAGTGTATTCGTTCTTTGATGATCATACATACGTGCGTATTTGTTTGGTTTTAGATGATCATAATACGTGTGTATTTGTTCGTTTTTGATGATCATATATACGTGTGTATTGTTCGTTCTGTAATCATACTACGTGTGATCTGTCGTTCTTTGAATCATAATACGTGTGTATCTGTTCGTCTTTGATGACATACATAGTTGTATCTGTTCGTTCTTTGATGATATACATACGTGTGTTTGTTCGTTCTTGATGATCAAATACGTGTATTTGTTCTTCTTTGAGGATAAATGTATATGTGTGTATCTGTTCGTTCTTTGATGTCTATATACGTGTGTATTTGTTCTTCTTGAGGATAATAGTAAGTGTGTATATCGAGGATTGACAACCAGACCAGTATCTCGATTTTGATAGTTTAGGAGACGATTTTTAACTGGCTTTCGGGGAGAGGCTATATCTACATTTTGAGATACTGGTTTTTGGTTTTATCGATAACCGATCAAAAATCAATATCATGGCAAAAACAAAGTCCATCAAGTGAAAGATTACATCAAAATCAACAGTTCAGTATAAAAAAGTGAAAATTGACAAAAAAGTGAGATACTGGGTTCTGGCTGTCAACCCTCGATATATGATAATGCAAACTCTCCTCTTTTAAAAGCTTTATAAAATGTATGTTGCCAAATTTCTAATTGTACGCTCATTTTTTGAAGCCATGGGCATTGTTAACCTGAAATCATTTGGTTTATAGTAGTACTTTGGCTGAATTAACAGGCGTCTCAGTCTTCAAGGGCTGGACAACATAGAATAAAATGGTTTCTAAGAAGAATGTTGAGAATTCCATGGACATCAAAGAAAACAAACGAGACAGTCTCGATGGAGGCAGATACAGAAAGATCATTGATAAAGAAGATTAGAAAAAGACAGCAACATTTATATAGACGATTTTATGAGGAAAGGGGAATTGAAGCACCTGGTCACAACAGGAAAGCTGGAGGGAAAGAGAGCACCAGGTAGACCCAGGGAGAAGACGGACTTGCAGTGTTGCTGAAGACAAAGAGGTGGAAGAGGTGTTTGAGGCAGCAAGGGATAGAAACAGATGGAAGTCCATGATTGCCAACGCCATGTGGCAAGGCACCTGATGATGATGATGATGATGATATATGTGTGTATCTGTTTGTTCTTTGCTGATCATAAATACGTGTTTTCGTTCTGTGGTGATCATACATAAAGCGTGTGTATTTGTTCGTTCTTTGATGATCATATTACGTGTGTATTCGTTCTTTGATGATCATATGTACGTGTGTATTCGTTCTTTGATGATCATAATACGTGTTGTATTCGTTCTTTGATGATCATAATTACGTGTGTATTCGTTCTTTGATGATCATAAATACGTTTGTATTCGTTCTTTGATGATCATAAATACGTTGTATTCGTTCTTTGATTATCATAATACGTTTGTATTTGTTCTTTTGATGATGATAAAAGAGTTGTATTCGTTCTTTGATGATCATAAATACGTTTGTATTTGTTCTTTGAATGATCATAAATACGTTTGTATTTGTTCTTGAATGATCATAACATACGATGTGATTCGTTCTTGATGATCATAAATACGTTTGAATTTGTTCTTTGATGATCATATAACGATGTAATTCGTCTTTGATGACCAGATAATGTGTGACTTGTTCGTTTTTTGATGATGTATAGATAGAGAGAGAAGAAAACACAACAGACACAGACACAGACACAGACACAGACACAGACAGAACACAGACACAGACAGACACAGACAGACACAGACACAGACACAGACAGACACAGACAGACAGACACAGACAGATAGCAGACAGACACAGACACAGACAGACACAGACACAGACAGACACAGACATACACGAGACACAGACACAGACAAGACACAGAGACACAGACACAGACACAACAGACGACAGACACAGACACAGACACAGACAGACACAGACACAGACACAGACACAGACAGACACAGACACAGAACACAGACACAGACAGACACAGACACAGACACAGACAAGACACAGACACAGACACAGAACAGACACAGACACAGAGACACAGACACAGACACAGACACAGACACAGACAACAGACACGAACAGACACAGACACAGACACAGACACACAGAAGAACAGACCACAGCAGACACAGGACACAGACACAGACACAGACACAGACACAGAGAGACAGAGAGAGAACCAACTGACCCCGATGTTCAACAAACGGTAACTCATCGAAGTACTAACCGGACCCGACGTTGACTTGTTTTTTGTTATTTAATTTACTGTCATTGTTTTTAATATTTCGATTTTTCTAAGACGCAAGGGTGCATGTTTTTTGTTTTGTTTGTTTGTTTGTTTGTTTGTTTGTTTTTTACCCACATGCGGAGATGGTATATTGCTGCACAATCTGCATACGTCGTCCTCGATAGACGAGCCCACTGGTTCTTTTCAGAATTCCATAAGCCAGCGGCTAGCATGAAATCCCAAACAAGTATGACTGCCGGGTTCAAGCAAACAGGAACCAGAGAAAAACACGAAAAAAAGAATAAGAACGCGTATGTGATACAACAAAACAAGACAGGACGAATTTTCCGGCCAACTGGCCTTTGTCAAGCGTAAGATCACATCAAACAAACACCATCAACATGGGAGCAAAAATACAAGTGAGGAAGAAGATCTGAATTATCAAGGCTAACTCCATGAGAGCACAAGGAATTATTCCCATACTTACGAACTCAATCCGACACAGTTTTGCGCTACATTCGCTAGCATAGAAAAATCAACACAAACATAAGTAAACCTCCTTGTGTTTTGTGTACCTTACGCCTACAAAGGCGAAAATTCGTTCCTTTGTCTCTGATTAATACTGCGACTTATCTTTTTCGTGCTTTTTTTTTATAATGTCTGAACTTACGGTTTGTGCTTTAGTATCTGTTTCTATCAACTGAGGGACCAAACTGTGTAATTTGAGTCAGTCCGGATTAATTCAATGAGAAAAACTAAAACTCCTTGCTCCACCTCCCAGTGTGAGAAATAATCCTATGACATGACTTACCGACACTGCAAACGTCTTGATATTCTGCATGTATAATCACACGAAGAGACTTAACCCTTTGACTCCAGCACCTTACCCATCAACTGCAGAAACTTAACCTTTGACTCCCACACCTTACCCATCAACTGCAGAAACTTAACCATTTGACTCCCACACCTACCCACCAACTCTCCTGCAGGAAGCTGGTGATAGGTTGAAGGAATCAAAGGGTTAATTTTTTTGCTTTGCCGACACGCTGGCAAATGCAGAATGCTGGTAGAACAGTGTGCGGGAGTAAAAGGTTAAGCACTAGCAGGTTTGCAGATTACGTGATTTGGGACATTGGGAAGAGAGTTCTTGAATGTTATATATAACCAATACTGTTATACAGTCGTGAGGCGTGGACAGTCAACACGCAAAGCCAGAACAAGATTGAGGCAGCCGAGAGTGGTTTCTAAGAAGAATGTTGAGAGTTTCACAGACACAAAGAAAACAAACGAGACAGTCTTGATGGAGGCAGACACAAGAAGAAGATCATTCATTACGAAGATTAGAAAAAACACAAGCAACATTTCTAGGCCATTTTATGAGGAAAGGACAATTAGAGCACCTGGTCACAACAGGAAAGCTGGAGGGAAAGAGAGCACCAGGTAGACCCAGGAAAAAAAAAATATTGGACGGACTTGCAGAGCGGCTGAAGACAGAGAGGGTGGAAGATGTGCTTGCGGCAACAAGGGATAGAAACAGATGGAAGGCCATGATCGCCAACGCCATGTGGCAAGGCACTTGATGATGATGATGATGGGGAGGGGATGATCTCCACCCTTAGTCTTACCGCACCAGGCGGACATGCCCAGGACTTTCCGATTGAAAGTCATACGGTTTACTCGCTTAACTTGCCTACCCCTCCACCGACCCCATCCACATCCCCCATCACCCCCCCCCCCTGTGACCCCCCCCCCCCCCCTGAACCGAACACAACGAAACACAGAGAGAGAACAACAGCTGGGACGGTACGCACCAGCACAATACATCGATCGACTCCATAAAACACACGTGGCCATGACTGTGCGAGCTTGCCTTTGCTATATACAGTGGTGACGTGACGATGATGTGAGAAACAAGCATACGTTAGTGTTGTGTGTACACAACACATTCTCTGGTTTGTGAAGGAATTTAAGTGTCCACGTTATTAATGATCTAACAGAGTGGAAAACGATAAGTGAGCGTTGGATTCTGTGCGGGAATGACACGAAGAGCAAATTAGCAACTGAGAGACTTTGTTCGGCAGAACCACACTGTAATATGCTTTTCTCTTTGGGTACTGGGAGATTCAGATGAACAACACACATTGGCTTGTTGACTAGAATCTAGACTACAAACACGCTCTCGCTTCTGGTGGAATTAGACGAACAACGTTTTAGTTTATTTAGTAGATGTGAAGCGAGTAGCACACAAAGGATTCTGAAGGAATTAGATGAAAAATATGTTAGTTCATTGAGGAGATGAAGTGAGCAATACACTTGGATTCTGAAGAAATCAGATGAACATCTGTTAGTTTGTTGAGTAGATGAAGCGAACAACACACACTAGATTCCGAAGAAATCAGACGAACAGTGTGTTAGTTTATTGAGCAAATCAAATGAACAACACACCTGGATTCCGAAGAAATCATATGAACAACGGATTCGTTTACTGAGTAGATGAAGTGAGCAATACACCTGGATTCTGAAGAAATCAGATGAACAATGTGTTAGTTTATTGAGCAAATCAAGCGAACAACACACCTGGATTCATTCTGAAGGAATCAGATGAATAACATATTCGTTTATTGAGTAGATTAAGTGGCAACACACCTGGATTCTGAAGAAATCAGATGAACAATGTGTTTGTTTATTGAGCAAGATACAGTGAACAACACACACTGGAGTATCATGGAATAAATGAACAACATATCATTTTGGTGAGTAGATCAAAGCAGCAACACACAGTGGATTCTGAAGAAATCAGATGAACAATGTGTTTAGTTTATTGAGTAGACGAAGCGAACAACACACATTGGATTCCGAGTATTCAACTGAAAAACATCATTCATTACTTTACTGAGTAAATCAAGTAAACAATACACGTTGAAATCTGAAGGATTTAGCTGAACAGTATGCTACTTTGCTGAGCAGATCATGAAGGCATGAGATAAACAACATATCAATTTATGGACCAAACCACGTGAACGACACAACACAGAATTCAGGAAGAATCAGATAAACAATAAATCAATTTGTTGAATACAATCAAGCGAAGAACACACCCTGGATTCTGAAGGGATTATACAAACAACATATTAGTTTTCAACATTGGCATCTGGGCAAGAAATCCGAAGAGATCTTAACAGGTAAGAATATAGAACTACTACAATAACTTCCAATTTCAACACTGGCTTGTGGGCAAAAAATCCGAAGATGTATTAACAGGTAAGAATATAGAACTACTACAGTAACTTTCAATTTCAACACTGGCTTGTGGGCAAAAAATCCGAAGAGACATTAACAGGTAAGAATATACAACTATTACAGTAACCAGTCGCCGTGGTGTAGTGGTTAACGCAACAGATCACTGACTGGTAGGTTGTAGGTTCGAATCCCCTTCGGTTTATTCAAAAAATCATTTGTGGAATTTTTTGGCTCTAACCGGCTCCTACCCAGAGTTGGGCGTGCTATGAGCTCATTGGGAAGACTGGGACCACACAGTCCAGTCTCATCCACTTCACGGATGCGTCATTGAGGGTGTTGCTCAAATCTTCTGACCAGCACCGCGGGTGTCTCTATCTGTTGGGCCTGGTTGACGCCAGGATATATTCAGATAGTAAGCGTAGAGTACAGCCCTGTCACGTAGTCTCAATCCAAGATGGAACTCCACAGCATCATGATAATCATCCTCATTGACATCATCATCATTGCATTGTTAAAAAAAAGTGTGCCGGCTTCTGTGGCCATTACGGTGGCGCAGAAAATGGGGCCAAAAAACCCCAACTACAACAACAAAAAAAGATGAGCGCAAAGGTACCCCCCCCCCCACCCCTCAGTGCCGTGATAAAAAAACAAAAAAAAAGGTTTCAGTTTCAGTTTCTCAAGATAGCTGTCTCAGCGCTTGGAATAAATTCCATATGCACTGATGCTACTGATGCTATGTGATGGAAGAGATCAAAATGATCATGGCACATGCTATGAGCCTGCATACAACTCTTAAACTCTATGCACTGGCAAACGCTTGAAGTCCTGCCTAGCTTATGGGAGTTTTGTCTATAGTTGTATGAATCTGTCATTGAAACAAACTTAGTTTTAGTTTCACTTTAACAAGATAACGTCTCCGCGTTCGGAATGAATTCCATATGCGCTGATGTCATCGATGCCATGTGATGGAGAAGATCTCTCAAGGCATAAGCCTGCATACAATTCTTCAACTCTATGCGTTGGCAAAGGCTTGGAGTCCTGTTTAGCTTATGGGTGTTTTGTCTGTCTTTGCGTAGATCTGTCATTGAAACAAACTTAGTTTCAGTTTCGCTTTTACAAGATAACGTCTCGGCGCTCGGAATGAATTCCATATGCACTGAGGCCACCGATGCCATGTGATGGAAAAGATCTCTCTGGGCATACACCTGCATACAATTTTTAAACTCTATGCTCTGGCAAAAATGCTTAATAAAGTCCTGCCTACTGTATGTAATGCATCACTTATGCTGCAAGATATGGAAGACTTGTCAGTGGCCTACAGACTGGAAGCTCCAAGAATTTGTCATGTTACATAAGAGTGGAAATGTCAAAGACTGCAACAATTATAGAACAATTGCACTGATCAGTCATGCCAGTAAAATACTGCTGATAATAATTTTAAACAGGTTAAAGCCAAAAGTAGAGGAAGAGCTATCCGACTGTCAGGCAGGCTATAGGAAAAACAGGGGAACAATAGATATGCTGTTTGTACTCCAGATATTGATAGAAAAGATTAGAAACACAGACCAAGAGATGTTCATCGTTTTCATTGACTACAGCAAAGCATTTGATAGCGTGATTCACCAAAGTCTTTTCCACTTCATGATCAAAATGGGTTTTCCAAGACATCTGGTTTCCCTCATAGCTTCATTATATAATGATCAAAAAGCAACAATCAGATGGAATAATCAAAACTGCAAATTTTTTAACATCACTAAAGGGGTAAGGCAAGGTTGCATCCTGTCTCCACATCTCTTCAGCATATACACTGAACATATCATGAGAGAAGCAGACATAGAAGACATGGGAGTAAATATTGGTGGTAGAAACCTGTCAAATTTACGCTACGCAGATGACACAGGATTACTGGCAGACAACATTACAGGCTCTAGGAGGATCCTGTACAGGGTAGACCGGGTTGGAAAGGCAGCTGGGCTGGACTTAAATTCAAAGAAGACAAAGGTTATGCATGTTGCAGGCAAATATAACACTAGACAGGACCAGATCATGCTAAACCAAGTCCCTCTAGAAAATGTCAAGGACTTTAGATATTTAGGTTCAGTCAAGACACACGATGGAACATGCTCAAAAGACATAAAGATGAGAATTGGAATGGCCAAGAACAGTATGGTTCAATTGAACAATATTTGGAAAGACCACAGCATAACAGCAGACCTTAAGATAAAACTCTTAAAATGTCTTGTCTGGCCAGTGATGTTATACGGCTGCGAGGCATGGACAATGAAGAAAGAGGATGAAAGACGAGTGGAAGCAGCAGAGCTGTGGTTTTACCGAAGACTGCTGAGGGTCAAATGGACGGATAGGCGCTCAAATGAAAGCATACTGAATGAGTTGGGTACTACACGCAAGCTTCTAGTACTCATACAACGGAGGAAACTGAAATATGTTGGACACGCAATCCGTAATGAGAGAACAGACTTGATGTCCACTGTCCTCCAAGGTAAAGTGGAAGGAAAGAGAAACAGAGGACGGCCACCTGCATCACTTGCTAGAAACATCACAAACATCAGTGGCAAGAAACTCCAGGAGGTGGTCAGACTTAGCCAAGATCGAGAGTGCTGGAGGCAACTTGTGAGGACATCATGTGCAGCGGCCAACACTGTTCCCGGTGACGCCGACAGGTGAGACAGGTGAGACTGTATGGGAGTTTTGTCTATCGTTGTATTAATCTGTCATTGAAACAAACTTAATGGCTACCTGGCTGAACCTGTCTCTCAGTGACAAAAAAGCTACTTACTGCGTAGCTTTCATCGGCGATCCGGCCGACTTCTTCAGCGCAACTGCTGGGTTGAGAACTGGCTTCAGAGCGAACTCACGACAGTGCGACTGAATAAGTGAGGAGTACATCGATGGCAGGTTGTGTCGGCCCCGGTCACGGTTGAGGGTGGGCTTCCTTGCGGCGATGTAAACTGCCTCCTTCACTCCCCTCTGGAACCATCTTGCTTCTTTGTCGAGAACTTGCACAAACTTAGTTTCAGTTTCACTTTTACAAGATAACGTCTTGGCGCTCGGAATGAATTCCATATGCGCTGACGCCACCGATGCCATGTGATGGAGAAAATCCCAAAATATCATTGCGTAACTCTTACGCCTGCATATAAGCCCTGTGTGCTGTCAAGGTCTTGAGGTCCTGCCTAGCGTATGGGTTTTATATCTTACATTGATTTGTGTCAGTCTGTCGTTGGAACAATATTGATTTGTGTCAGTCTGTCGTTGGAACAATATTGATTGTGTCAGTCTGTCGTTGGAACAATATTGATTGTGTCAGTCTGTCGTTGGAACAATATTGATTGTGTCAGTCTGTCGTTGGAACAATATTGATTGTGTCAGTCTGTTGTTGGAACAATATTGATTTGTGTCAGTCTGACGTTGGAACAATATTGATTGTGTCAGTCTGTCGTTGGAACAATATTGATTGTGTCTGTCTGTCGTTGGAACAATATTGATTGTGTCAGTGTGTCATTGGAACAATATTGATTGTGTCAGTGTGTCGTTGGAACAATATTGATTGTGTCAGTCTGTCGTTGGAACAATCTCGGCCACATTGTAATGACATGCGTTTACGTCTGTGATGTAAAACTAACCAACCAACCAACTCACCAACCCGCCAATCCACCAAGCAACCAAGCAAGCAACCAATTAAACAAATGAACAACCAACCAATAACTAACCACCCACCCACCCACCCAACCATCCAACCAACCAACCAACCAATCAACCAACCCACCCACCCACCCAACCAACCAACCAACCAATCAACCAACCAACCAACCAACCAACCCACTAACCCACTAACCCACCA
This sequence comes from Monoplex corrugatus, assembly GCA_030674185.1. Classification (NCBI taxonomy): domain Eukaryota; kingdom Metazoa; phylum Mollusca; class Gastropoda; order Littorinimorpha; family Ranellidae; genus Monoplex; species Monoplex corrugatus. Next base: position 36,644,389 of record JAPXFY010000030.1, on the reverse strand, counting down.
ACCCACCAACCCACCAACCAACCAACCAACCAACCAATCAACCAAAAGCAGAAACGGATAACGGATGAAAACACAAACCAGCAGCTTAGCATAAACTAATCTCTTAAGGCTTGTGCCGTTATCATTCTGGATCTCTCCATCACATGGCACCTGTGACGTTAGTTGCATACGGAATTCATACCGAGCACGGAGACGTCATCGTGAGAAACTGAAACTGGACCGAAACTGAATCACCAACGTATCACATGACAGAAATCACACCCAGTATCACACCCAGTATCACACCCAGTCGATATATCCACACTGCCTCAATTATCCACCAGCATGATTGAAATAACGTCACCATTATCGTAGCTCCTTCTAGCCCAACTTTTTTTGTTTGTTTGTTTGTTTGTTTTTTTTGTTTGTTTGTTTTTTTTGGTGGTCATTGTAGATTTATTTCTGAAAGAAAAATCCATTCCTTGCAAATAGGTACAAGATGAAAGGAACAGAGTAGTATTCGAAACCGTTCCTGGCTTCAAATAGGCAACATTTGTCTTTAAAGAAATGTAAGTCGACATAAGTGAATCGCTGGCCAAACAACATTAATTTTGGTCATTACAACTTTTTTTTTAAAAGAAAATGAAACCTCAGCGTGGGACTTACGATTTATGTATAATCCATTCCAAGAAAGGATCTGTGATCCCTCTTTGTCCCAACAATCTGCCTTTTATGTTTGTCTTTTTCTGTCTTATCCCTAACCTTCGTTTTCATCTAGACAATCTTTCTACCCCCCCCCCCCCCCTGAAAGAACTTCGGCTCTGTGAGATGAAATATATACCTCCATATCCCCCCTATCATGCAGTGCCACAATAATTAACAGCGGTTGCAGGACGAATCAGGTAAATAACAGACAATGACCACCACACCAGACGACGACAGAAATATACAGGCTATTGTGTTCTGCATGAATCAGGTGAGCGACGGACATGGAGTCACTGAACAATAGACATCAGCTGAAGGACAAATGGACTGAACAATAGACACTGACTGAAGGACAAGTGAACTGTACAATAGACACTGACTGAAGGACACATGAACTGTACAATAGACACTGACTGAAGGACACATGAACTGTACAATAGACACTGACTGAAGGACAAATGAACTGTACAATAGACACTGACTGAAGGACACATGAACTGTACAATAGACACTGACTGAAGGACACATGAACTGTACAATACACACTGACTGAAGGACACATGAAGTGAATAAGCTAGCTTTGGACTTTGAAATTCGTTTTTAAAGGGTGATTCATCGCAATCGGACCATTCCATACACGCTCCGCCCAAATCTTCAAACTTGGTTTGTTTTTGTTTTTTTTGTTTTTGTTTTTGCATAAAGAGTATTTGGGAAAATACGCCATGTTTTGAGTGGTGGTTTCCGAGCGGCAGCGTAAGGCGTACAGTAGGTCTCTGCTTTTTTGAGTGTATCGTCATCAGTGTGCACCCTCCCCCCCCCCCCCCTCACGTGCTATGATCACACATGTGATATAGGGAATGATTTTAGCTGTGCCTTTGTTCTGTGCCTGCAAAACTCCTTGTGCATCTACTGTTCTCACGGCAAAAGGGAGCGTGGATGGACGTAGGAAAAAGTACCACATGTGTATTACTGTGTTTTTCACCATCCGTACGTACTGGTGCACAAAACACGACAGAGATCTCTCTCCACTACTACTGCTATATATACACACACACACACACACACACACACACACACACACACACAACACCACACAACACACACACACACACACACACACACACACACACACACACACAACACACACACACACACACACACACACACACCACACACACACACACACGACACACACACACACACACACACACACACACACACACACACACACACACACACACACACACACACAACCACACACACACACACACACACACACACACACACACACACACTCGCGGGAGAAAGTCAGTTATTGTTATAAATCAGTTCTTGTATCGCGCTGTTCTCCAAAACTCATTTGGGACACCCTGCTCATTACACATAATGAGACCTTTTAGTGGAGCACGGGGAGAGAACTTCCAGCTGTTAGGCCGAACTGACCATATCGTACTAATTGTCACACAGTGTGCGTCTTTGGTACACATGTACATGCATGCTGTGTTTTCATGTTTCTATAAGCCAGCCACTGACACGACTTAACAGGATCTTTAGCGTGGATGTTGACTATTCAGCGTGAGTTTACAGGATCTTTAGTGTGGATGTTGACTATTCAGCGTGAGTTTACAGGATCTTTAGTGTGGATGTTGTCTATTCAGCATGAATATACAGGATCTTTAGTGTGGATGTTGACTATTCAGCATGACTATACAGGATCTTACCGTGGATGTTGACTATTCAGCGTGACTATACAGGATCTTACCGTGGATGTTGACTATTCAGCGTGAGTATACAGGATCTTTAGTGTGGATGTTGACTATTCAGCGTGACTATACAGGATCTTTAGTGTGGATGTTGACTATTCAGCGTGACTATACAGGATCTTTAGTGTGGATGTTGACTATTCAGCGTGACTATACAGGATCTTTAGTGTGGATGTTGACTATTCAGCGTGAGTATACAGGATCTTTAGTGTGGATGTTGACTATTCAGCGTGAGTATACATTATCTTTAGTGTGGATGTTGACTATTCAGCGTGAGTATACATTATCTTTAGTGTGGATGTTGACTATTCAGCGTGAATATACATTATCTTTAGTGTGGATGTTGACTATTCAGCGTGACTATACAGGATCTTTAGTGTGGATGTTGACTATTCAGCGTGACTATACAGGATCTTTAGTGTGGATGTTGACTATTCAGCGTGACTAAACAGGATCTTTAGTGTGGATGTTTACTATTCAGCGTGACTATACAGGATCTTTAGTGTGGATGTTGACTATTCAGCGTGACTATACAGGATCTTTAGTGTGGATGTTGACTATTCAGCGTGACTATACAGGATCTTTAGTGTGGATATTGACTATTCAGCATGAGTATACATTATCTTTAGTGTGGATGTTGACTATTCAGCATGAATATACATTATCTTTAGTGTGGATGTTGACTATTCAGCATGAGTATACATTATCTTTAGTGTGGATGTTGACTATTCAGCATGAATATACATTATCTTTAGTGTGGATGTTGACTATTCAGCATGACTATACAGGATCTTAGTGTGGATGTTGACTATTCAGCGTGAGTATACATTATCTTTAGTGTGGATGTTGACTATTCAGCGTGAGTATACACGATCTTTAGTGTGGATGTTGACTATTCAGCATGAGTATACATTATCTTTAGTGTGGATGTTGACTATTCAGCGTGAGTATACACGATCTTTAGTGTGGATGTTGACTATTCAGCATGAGTATACACGATCTTTAGTGTGGATGTTGACTATTCAGCGTGAGTATACATTATCTTTAGTGTGGATGTTGACTATTCAGCATGAGTATACACGATCTTTAGTGTGGATGTTGACTATTCAGCATGAGTATACACGATCTTTAGTGTGGATGTTGACTATTCAGCATGAGTATACACGATCTTTAGTGTGGATGTTGACTATTCAGCGTGAGTACACAGGATCTTTAGTGTGGATGTTGACTATTCAGCGTGAGTATACATTATCTTTAGTGTGGATGTTGACTATTCCGCGTGACTATACAGGATCTTTAGTGTGGATGTTGACTATTCAGCATGAGTATACACGATCTTTAGTGTGGATGTTGACTATTCAGCGTGAGTACACAGGATCTTTAGTGTGGATGTTGACTATTCAGCGTGAGTATACATTATCTTTAGTGTGGATGTTGACTATTCCGCGTGACTATACAGGATCTTTAGTGTGGATGATGACTATTCAGCATGAGTATACACGATCTTTAGTGTGGATGTTGACTATTCAGCGTGAGTATACATTATCTTTAGTGTGGATGTTGACTATTCCGCGTGACTATACAGGATCTTTAGTGTGGATGTTGACTATTCAGCGTGAGTATACACGATCTTTAGTGTGGATGTTGACTATTAGCATGAGTATACATTATCTTTAGTGTAGATGTTGACTATTCAGCGTGAGTATACATTATCTTTAGTGTGGATGTTGACTATTCAGCGTGAGTATACAGGATCTTTAGTGTGGATGTTGACTATTCAGCGTGAGTATACATTTTCTTTAGTGTGGATGTTGACTATTCAGCATGAATATACACGATCTTTAGTGTGGATGTTGACTATTCAGCGTGAGTATACATTATCTTTAGTGTGGATGTTGACTATTCAGCATGAATATACACGATCTTTAGTGTGGATGTTGACTATTCAGCGTGAGTATACATTATCTTTAGTGTGGATGTTGACTATTCAGCGTGAGTATACATTATCTTTAGTGTGGATGTTGACTATTCAGCATGAATATACACGATCTTTAGTGTGGATGTTGACTATTCAGCGTGAGTATACATTATCTTTAGTGTGGATGTTGACTATTCAGCATGAATATACACGATCTTTAGTGTGGATGTTGACTATTCAGCGTGAGTATACATTATCTTTAGTGTGGATGTTGACTATTCAGCATGAGTAT
>JAPXFY010000030.1:36624732-36627232 GCA_030674185.1 Monoplex corrugatus | reverse complement strand
ATTATTATCGACCATAAATAACAGTTAATAGAAAGTTGGAGATTAACCAATATCAGCAATGCGAAAACAATCCCAAGTCAAGTTTTTGCAATGGAATTGTAGATCCCTTTCCACCAATTCGGCTTACTTGGAGCATTTCCTAGCATCAAATAGGTGTGAAATTTTGATTCTATAGTCGATGAATGTTGTCGCTACCAAGCTTCCCAATTTCCCCAATTATTATTATCCTCCAGTCTATGAATGTGGGAATCACGGGAAGAAGGTATCCACCGCGATTTATATACTCAAAGAGTTACAATACTGCTTACTTACTTCCCCAGTTTTGAAATCAAGCGAAGATTTGCATGCTTGTGCTGCCACTGTCCAATTAAGCAATTCTCTAAACATTAATGTTTTGTCAGTCTACCTACCAACAGGTCCAAATGACCACAACACAGAATGGCTGCGCACTATCCAAGATCAGCAGCGTGGTAAATGGCTAATAGGTGGAGACTTTAATTCCCACTCCCCATTTTGGGAAAAGAACTGTTCTACTGTTACGAGCAATCGTTTGGTAGAAAATATTGTTGATAGTTCGCTTTACCTTCTAAATGATGGTAGTGTCACTAGGATCCCTGATGTTTCCAAACACAGGGCGACAGCCATCGATTTGTCTCTAATCTCACCAGAATTAGCACCATCCTGTACCTGGGAAACTCACAGAGACACTTTGGGAAGCGATCACCTACCTATCATCATAACCATAACTGACAAAAACATCAGGATGAAAGACAGCTCTCCTGAAATTATTCCAAAATATAATTACAAGCGTTCTGACTGGTCCTTATTTCGAACTGCTCTAGCTAATCAAGATTACAGACATTATGAAAGTGAAAATGTAGACATTATGTTTTCTAAATTCCAAGAGTCAATTTTAGCCGCTGCAGACCTATCGATTCCGAAACTCAAATCTTCTAGATCAAATAATCGATTGGGTAATGTTTGGTGGACAGAGGCATGTGAGAAAGCAGTTCAATATAAAAGGGAGAAATTCAAAATCTACATCAAAAGCCGGAAACCTGAGGATCATGTCGAAATGAAAAAAGCTAACATCCAATGTAACAAAATCATTGCTGAAGCAAAGAAAGATTATTGGGCATCATTCTGCACAAAAGAAATTTCAGATTTCAAAGATTTCCATAAAGTCTGGACGAAAATGAAACAAATGAAGGATGGAACCAACTTACCTAGGTGTCCGATAATGATTGAAACATGTAACACATTTCCTTCAGACATGGACAAAGCAGAAACTTTTGTGGATCTGTTCGCCAAAAACAGTAAAGTTGAAGGTTTATCTCCTGACTGCAAACATCACAGAGAAATGGAAGATTACAACCCAATCTACACTGATCCAGTACCACAGAATGATCTCTGGTTTAATTCTCCAATCACCTTAGAAGAGCTAAAAAACACAGTACTGTCTCTACACAACAAAAAGAGTTCGGTAGGTGTTGATGCAGTTTCGACTGAAATGATTAAACATCTCCCTGAAAACTACCTTATTTTCCTACACAAAATTTTGCAGAAATGCTGGGTTACTGGAACTGTGCCACAAATCTGGCAAAAATCTATAGTTATACCAATCTTAAAAACAGGAAAATCGAAAACCGATAAAAACAGTTACAGACCTATTGCTTTAACGTCCCACACAAGCAAACTAATGGAAAGATTGGTCTTAAACAGACTTTTACACTACTGTGATAAAAATAACGTTATTCCGGTAAACCAGGCAGGTTTTAGAAAAGGAAGATCCGCAGTTGAGCACCTAGTTAAACTTACAACTCAGATCAAACAACAGTTTGCCCGCAGAAAAAGTGTTTTAGCTACTTTCTTTGATGTGAAAAAAGCTTACGATCAAGTTTGGCATAAACGTTTATTGTTCAAGCTAAAATCTGTTGGTTTATCGGGCAATATGTTCAATTACATTAAATCTTTTTTAGCTAATAGAACAATTCAGGCAAGAGTGGGAGCTAGTTATTCTTCTTCACGATGCCTCAACATGGGGATTCCACAAGGTTCAGTGATAGCACCTATTTTATTTAATATCCTTATACAGGATCTCCCTAAAGCTCTTTCAAATCGTGTTGTTTTAGTACAGTACGCTGATGATATATGCACTTGGATGAATATCACTTTAAAAAAGACAACTCCACAGAGAACGCGAAATTACATCAGGAAGTTGTATCAAATTGATCTTGATAATCTTGGAAACTATATGTTAGAAAATGGGCTGTCGTTGTCAGCAGAAAAAACTAACATGATGCTGTTTGATCCTGGTGGTAACTCAAATAACTTGCCTATTTTCAAATTGCTTGGTGAAGTGTTAAATTACAAACAGGTCGTAAAATTCCTGGGAGTTTACATCACGTCCAAATTAAGCTGGAATGTCCATTTTGATTATATTTTAACAAAAGCGCGAAAAACCTTAAATTTTCTAAAGATAATAAGCAAATTACCCTGG
>JAPXFY010000030.1:36609732-36619732 GCA_030674185.1 Monoplex corrugatus | reverse complement strand
GGGGATCCCGGGGGTTCATTCAGTATAAATAGTATCCCCACCTTCTGGAAATTCTGTACTAGAAATTTCCTCTTTTCTGTCTCTCTCTCTTTGTTTCTGCCTTGTTGCTTTGCTTTCTGTCAATTCTTCCTATCATTTTCTGCCTTGCCGGTCCATTCATCTGTATGTGTTCGATAAAGTCTTACGTACTTTTTGTTAGGATTAATAATTGGGTACATGTATTAAGTGTATTTTTAGCTCTAGGGAGGCGTGATATGCGGAAGCAATTTTAGGTAATTTATGTCTGTTTTTATATATGTTTTGGTGTCCTTATGTATGTTTATATTTGTATTCAGGTGTGTTTTTTAAATCTGCCCTGTGCGATAAATTGGACGGAGTGGTCAACGCCGGGGGCATGTCCTTAGACCATGTGCGCGAATGCATTGATATGTGTACTTTTTCCTGTTGAAGTTTTGTATGTTTTGAAGGGGTCATAGCCCTGATGTGGCTCTGCACAGTCGGCTGGGCTCTAAAACAACAACAACAACAATAACAAAGGTGGGCACATGTCAACCCTTATTGTTGCTTTTATTTTTTTTTCTTTAAAGCCCAACCGACTGCGTACAGTCATATCAGGGCTATAACGGTTTCAATACATACAGAATATTTAAACAGGAAAAAGAGGGAAAGAAAATTAAGTACACATGTCAATGCATTAACCCATATAATTTAATGAGATGCCCCCGGAGCCGATCACTCCGTCCAACCTATCACACAGGAGATTAAAAAAATAAACTTACCTGAATACAAATTGAAACATAACTAAGGACACTAAAACATATATAAAAACGGGTCCAAATTACCTAATATCACTTCCTCATAGCTCACTTCCCCAGAACCAAAACGCACTTTATACATGTACCCAGTTATCAATCCTAAGAGAAAGTGCTAAGACTTTATCGAACACAATACAGATGAATGGACCAGCTAGGCAGAAAGTGATATTAAAAAATGACAGAAAGCAAAGGAGGAAGAAAGAAACAAAGAGAGTGACAGAAAAGAGGAAATTTTTAGAATTTCGGGAAGGTGGGGATACCATTTCTACTGAAAGAGCCCCCGGCATCTCCACGGGGGTATGTCAACCCTAACATCAACAACAACAAACATACAAACAAACACAACAACAAACAACAACACAACACACATCAACAACAACAAACAATCACACAACAACACACACAACAACAACAACTACACAACAACCAACAAAAAACAATACAAACAACGACAATACAATAACAATAATATAGTAGTAGTAGTAGCGATGGTTTATAGATTTTTAATCATAATTATAAAGTAAAACATAAATCACAGACATAGAATCAAACGAAAAGAAGAAAGTAAAAGAAGCATCAAACAACAGTTAATGGGACTTAGTCCTCGTCTCCCACTGGACGAAGCAGCAGGGAAGTTTCAGTCTTTTTCTCCTAATTTTTGTATTAATTTTGATGTTTGTTTGTTTGTTTGTTTGTGATCCTACATTCACGCTTAACAAAGGCCAGTCCGCCGAAAATTTGCGCCTGTCTTGTCTTGTTCATCATCATCATCATCATCAGGTGCCCTGCCGCGTGGCGTTGGCGACCATGGACTTCCAATAATAATTAATTATAATAATAATTACAATATTTATATAGCGCAAAATCTTGATAAAATCATCTCTATCTCTCGTTGCCCCCAGCATCTTCCCCACCCTCCTCATCCCCAGCCACTCTGCAAGTCCGTCCAGCATTCTCTCCCTGGGTCTATCTGGTGCTCTCTTTCCCTCCAGCTTTCCCGTTGTGACCAGGTGCTCCAAATCCCCCTTCCTCATAAAATGGCCTATAAATGTGCTTGTCTTTTCCTAATCTTCCTTATGAGTGATCTACTTGTGTCTGCCTCCATCAAGACTGGCTCGTTTGTTTTCTTTGCTGTCCATGGAACTCTCAACATTCTTCTGAGAAACCACATCTCGGCTGCCTCAATCTTGCTCTGACTTTGTTTGTTGACTGTCCACGCCTCGCATCCGTACAACAGTATTGGTTCTATATAACATTCTTGTTGTATTATTTAAATACGCGTACTGATTCTATTTTCGTGTTTTTCTGGTTCCTAATCAATGGGTAGTGAAAGAGGGGGGGGGGGGGGGTGATGGGCGGGGAAGGGAGAAGGCACGTGAGCTGAACGTTATAATTAAACCAGATGAGCCATAGCACGTGCATATATCAATATGAGAGTTTTAATTATGTCTATGTGTCATCTGGCACAAGCCTGTGTAATTAACCCGTTGCCAGAAACATCCGCACCCCTCACAGTCTGCTCTCCCTCACAACTGTTGCTTTATAATCGATGACACATTTTTTTTCTTTTTTGGTCTGCCTGTATGGCCATCATGACAGTGTGTGTATGTGTGTGTGTGCGGAGAGAGAGTGGGGAGATGGTCGCATATAGATGGATGGATGGGGCACACGTTCTGCGACCTTGGATTCTGCTTCCACTGGTCCGTTTTCAGCTGAATAACAAGCTGTTCCGCGCTGTTTTAATGTGGATATGTCCTTCTTCAGTTTCAGTTTCAGTTTCTCAAGATGACGTCTCCACGCTCGGAATGAATTCCATATGCACTAACGTCACAGGTGTCATGTGATGGAGAAGATCCAGAATGATCACGGCACAAGCCTTAAGCTTGCACATAAACCCACGAGTTGGCCAGGTCCTGAGGTCCTACCTAGACAGTACCATGACCCTGAGGCTGTAGGGAAGAGAGGTGGCAGAGACCTCAAATTTTCCCGGGGCCAGCACCACGAGGGCGGCGCCCATTACCTCTCCCTCGATTCAAATTCATATTCATATTTACTTTTTTTTTTTTACCAAGACTTCAAAAAGGCAAGAAGGCTATATTGGTCTTTAAGGGGTTGGACCTGAGAAACCAACCTATCTCTCCAATGTTTTATACCAAAGGTTGGACCTGGAAACCAACCTATCTCTCCATGTTTATACAAAGGTTGGACTGGGAAACCACCTATTCTCAAGTTTTATACCAAGGCAGCCGGGCAATGCCCTGCTCTTCAAGATTTTCAACTGCCGTGGGATCTTTAGCGTGAGCTGCCCGAAGGCACACAGGTCCGACTCGTTTTTCGTCCCCTTCCGAAGAACTGGATGTTCAGTTCGATTTTCCAGTCAAACTGAGGAGAAAAGTCGAGGCCTCTACAGTGAGCGAACCCTGAAACTTCGAGTTTAGTCATTGGCAGGCGAACGTCTGAACCATCATTCTGCCACTCTTCTTCCTGGTTATGTTGATGTGTCCTGCGTGCGCTGCTAACCCCTAGCTCTCTCTCTCTCTGTTGCAAGCAGTTTCTTCCTATTTGGTGATGTTCTGATGCCACAGCTGACGTGTTGGCCTGCGGGTTAGTCTTGAACCACAGTGACATTATTCCAGTTGTCCAGCTATATTCTGAGATCCCCTGTTGGCAGATTGTTATGAACTGTTATTTTATTGTTATATGTTGTTTTTTACATGGTTGCTTAATTGTTACACAGAGTTATCTGTTTATATGTTGTTATTTGACATGGCTGCTTAATTGTTATACAGTGTTATCTGTTTATATGTTGTTATTTTGCCTGGTTGCTTAATTGTTATACAGTGTTATCTGTTTATATGTTGTTATTTTACATGGCTGCTTAATTGTTACACAGTGTTATCTGTGTGTTGTTATTTGACATGGCTGCTTAATAGTTATACAGTGTTATCTGTTTATATGTTGTTATTTTACATGGCTGCTTAATTGTTATACAGTGTTATCTGTGTGTTGTTATTTTACATGGCTGCTTAATTGTTATACAGTGTTATCTGTTTATATGTTGTTATTTTACATGGCTGCTTAATTGTTACACAGTGTTATCTGTTTATATGTTGTTATTTTACATGACTGCTTGATTGTTATACAGTGTTATCTGTGTGTTGTTATTTTACATGGTTGCTTAATAGTTATACAGTGTTATCTGTTTATATGTTGTTATTTTACATGGTTGCTTAATTGTTATACAGTGTTATCTGTTTATATGTTGTTATTTGACATGGCTGCTTAATTGTTATACCGCGTTATCTGTTTATATGTTGTTATTTGACATGGCTGCTTAATAGTTATACAGTGTTATCTGTTTATATGTTGTTATTTTACATGGCTGCTTAATTGTTATACAGCGTTATCTGTTTATATGTTGTTATTTGACATGGCTGTTTAATAGTTATACAGTGTTATCTGTTTATATGTTGTTATTTGACATGGCTGCTTAATTGTTATACAGTGTTATCTGTTTATATGTTTTTATTTGACATGGCTGCTTAATAGTTATACAGTGTTATCTGTTTGTGTGTTGTTATTTGACATGGCTGTTTAATAGTTATACAGTGTTATCTGTTTGTGTGTTGTTATTTGACATGGTTGCTTAATTGTTATACAGTGTTATCTGTTTATATGTTGTTATTTTACATGGCTGCTTAATTGTTATACAGCGTTATCTGTTTATATGTTGTTATTTGACATGGCTGCTTAATAGTTATACAGTGTTATCTGTTTATATGTTGTTATTTGACATGGCTGTTTAATAGTTATACAGTGTTATCTGTTTATATGTTGTTATTTTACATGACTGTTTAATAGTTATACAGTGTTATCTGTTTATATGTTGTTATTTTACATGACTGTTTAATAGTTATACAGTGTTATCTGTTTATATGTTGTAGTCATCTGTTTACATGTTGTTATTTGACATGGCTGCTTAATTGTTGTACAGTGTTATCTGTTTATATGTTGTTATTTTACATGACTGCTTAATTGTTATACAGTGTTATCTGTTTATATGTTGTTATTTTACATGACTGCTTAATTGTTATACAGTGTTATCTGTTTATATGTTGTAGTCATCTGTTTATATGTTGATATTTTACATGGCTGCTTGATTGTTATACAGTGTTATCTGTTTATATGTTGTAGTCATCTGTTTACATGTTATTTTACATGACTGCTTAATTGTTATACAGTGTTATCTGTTTGTATGTTGTAGTCATCTGTTTATATGTTGATATTTTACATGGCTGTTTAATTGTTATACAGTGTTATCTGTTTATATGTTGTTATTTTACATGGCTGTTTAATTGTTATACAGTGTTATCTGTTTATATGTTGTTATTTGACATGGCTGTTTAATTGTTATACAGTGTTATCTGTTTATATGTTGTTATTTTACATGGCTGTTTAATTGTTATACAGTGTTATCTGTTTATATGTTGTTATTTTACATGGCTGTTTAATTGTTATACAGTGTTATCTGTTTATATGTTGTTATTTTACATGGCTGCTTAATTGTTATACAGCGTTATCTGTTTATATGTTGTTATTTGACATGGCTGCTTAATTGTTATACAGCGTTATCTGTTTATATGTTGTAGTCATCTGTTTACATGTTGTTATTTTACATGGCTGTTTAATTGTTATACAGTGTTATCTGTTTATATGTTGTTATTTTACATGGCTGTTTAATTGTTATACAGTGTTATCTGTTTATATGTTGTTATTTTACATGGCTGCTTAATTGTTATACAGCGTTATCTGTTTATATGTTGTTATTTTACATGGCTGCTTAATTGTTATACAGTGTTATCTGTTTATATTCGTTAAAAATGTGAATATAAATATGAATTTGAAGCGAGGTATAGAGAATGAGCGCCACCTTTGTGGAGCTGGCCCCTGGAAAATTTGAGGTCTCTGCCACCTCACTCCCCCACTACTCCAGGGTTATGAAACTGTCTAGGTAGGACGTCAGAACCTGGCCAGCTCGTGGGTTTATGTGCAGGCTTAAGGCTTGTGCCGTGATCATTCTGGATCTTCTCCATCACATGACACCTGTGACGTTTGTGCATGTGGAATTCATTCGGAGCTCGGAGATGTCATCTTGAGAAACTGAAACTGAAATTGAAACTAAAACTGAAAGATGTTAAATCCACAACTTAATCAAAAGAACCAACCAACTTGGGAAAAGAGGGAAATTATATAACAAGTGAGTGGACATTTACCTTCTGCGCGTTATAACTTTGTGCCTCTAGCTCTGTAGCCTATGTGTTCTTGTTCTTTTCGTTTTATTGCTAACCCATCGAACAGTTTCATAGATTGATTGGTCAATAACTGACATATATATCATCCTCAAATTTTGAAACTCGAGCATTCAAAATGTCATGAATACATCATCTAAACGCTCTTTGATCTCAGACATTCAAAATCCAGAAAGAATTCAGACTGTTATAAATACATAAAGTGTCATAAATATATTATCTAAATTTTCATTGATCTCCAACATTCAAAATCAGAAGTCAGACTGTTATAAATATACAAAAAGTGTCGTGAATATATATCATCTAAACGCTCATTGATTTCCAACAATCAAATTCCAGAATTCGGACTGTTATAAATACACACATTGCATTTTCCAGTGATCCCCAACGTCCTTGAAAAAGACGTGTACAACACCACTGCCACGTACGCTCTGCCGGTCTCGCTGGCTCATTGGTCACGTCCGATCTGGTGCGTGATTTATGTCTGTCAGTCATTGTGGCTGGTGTTTTCATTGGCTAGCTACTTCAGACAGACAACCACAGGCCCCGCCTACAACAACCCTAAACTCCTCCCTGTGCCTTTCACGTCTTCTTTACCCTGACTGTTTTGACACAGGTGGGATTATTTTGTGTTTGTTTGTTTATCAATTTACAGTTGATTGTTTGATAGACTTTTACGAACAGTGAATAATAGCAAATCAGCAGACTTCGCTGTCTTCTTGTTCTTCCTCTCTCTCCTTTTATCTGTCACTTTATCGACTTGGGGGCTGTTACAATACTAAATTGGTAGTATCGCAGTCATCATCATCATCATCAGGTGCCTTGCCACATGGCGTTGGCGATCATGGCCTTCCATCTGTTTATGTCTCTTGTTGTCTCAAGCACACCGCTCCCACCCTCTTTGACTTCAGCCACTCTGCAAGTCCGTCTAGCATCTTCTCCCTGGGTCTACCTGGTGCTCTCTTTCCCTCCAGCTTTCCCACTGTGACCAGGTGCTCCAATTCTCCTTTCCTCATAAAATGGCCTATAAATGTTCCCTGTCTTTTCCTAATCTACCTTATCAATGATCTTCTTGCGTCTGCCTCCATCAAGACTGTCTCGTTTGTTTTCTTTGCTGTCCATGGAACTCTCAACATTCTTCTTAGAAACCACATCTCAGCTGCCTCAACCTTGTTCTGGCTTTGCTTTTGACTGTTCACGCCTCACAACCGTATAACAGTATTGGTTCTATCTAAAGTTCAAAAACTCTTCCTGATGTTAATTGATAGGCATTTGTTGGTAAGAATGCTTTTCATCTTCTTGAATGCTGTTTTGTCGTGGCTGATTCTGCTGGCTATTTCTGATGTGCATCTGCCGTTTAGTGAAATGATCGTTCCCAGGTATTTAAAACTTATCAACCTGTCTCAAGGTTGTGCCGTTTGCTGTTATTTTGCATGAGGGGATTTCATGTTTTTTACTGATCACCATGACTTCAGTCTTCAAACCACTTACCTTTGCTTTCTATTTCTAGTATATTCACAGGGTTTTGTAGGTCCCTTTCACTTTCTGCAATTAGCACAGTGTCATCTGCGTATCGAATGTTGTCTATAATTTTTCCTCCAATCTTTAATCCAGAGTCTTCCTCTAGGTTTCTCATGATTCTCATGATGTTTTCGACGTAAAGTGAAAACAGATCTGGTGACAAAACACAACCCAGTCTGACTTCTCTTTTGATGTTTAGGAAAGAGCTTATATCGTTTTCTATTCTCATTGCAGCTGTTTGTTCCCAGTACATATTTCTGATTATTCGTAAATCTTTACCATCAATATTGTCTTTCTAGTTGGTTGATCAATTCTTCATGTCTTACCCGATCGAAAGCCCTGGTATAATCAACAAAGCATAAATATAAATCCTTATTCATCTCGATTGACCTCTCTATGATAGTTCTTAGGATGTATATGGCATTAATAGTGCCTTTCCCTTCCACAAATCCACACTGTTCATCTGCTATTTCTCTTTTGATTCTATTCCTTGTCCTCATACTGATTAATCTTGCCCTCATCATGATTATTCAGTACCAAATGCAAATAGTGGGGTGCCTTTGGCGTTGACCACTCTGTCGAATTTGTCACAAAGGAGATTTAAAAAAACTTACCTGAAAACTAATTTAAACATAACTAAGGACACTAAACATATATATAAACGGGCCTAAATTACCTAAAATTGCTTTCGCATATCTCATTTTTTTCTCTAGAGCCAAAATGCACTTAAACCTTTGGTGATGATGTGTTGTTGTTGTTGTTGTTGTTGTTGTTGTTCAGATGGATTGGCTGGTGATGATGTGTTGTTGTTGTTGTTGTTATTGTTATTGTTGTTGTTCAGATGGGTTGGCTGTTGATGATGTGTTATTGTTATTGTTGTTGTTGGTTGTTATTGTTGTTGTGTTGTTGTTCAGATGGGTTGGCTGGTGATAATATGTTGTTGCTGTTGTTGTTGTTGTTCAGATGGGTTGGCTGGTGATGATGTGTTGTTATTGTTGTTGTTGTTGTTGTTCAGATGGGTTGGCTGGTGATGATATGTTGTTGTTGTTGTTGTTGTTGTTGTTCAGATGGGTTGGCTGTGATGATGATGTGTTTGTTGTTGTTGTTGTTGTTGTTTCAGATGGGTTGGCTGTGATGATGTGTTGTTTGTTGTTGTTGTTGTTCAGATGGGTTGGCTGTGATATGTGTTGTTGTTGTTGTTGTTGTTGTTGTTGTTCAGATGGGTTGGCTGGTGATGATATGTTGTTGTTGTTGTTGTTGTTGTTGTTGTTGTTGTTCAGATGGGTTGGCTGTGATGATGTGTTGTTGTTGTTGTTGTTGTTCAGATGGTTGGCTGGTGATCATGTGTTTGTTTGTTATTGTTGTTGTTGTTGTTCAGATGGTTGGCTGTGATCATGTGTTGTTGTTGTTGTTGTTGTTGTTGTTGTTGTTGTTGTTGATGTGTTCAGTGGTTGGCTGGTGATGATGTGTTGTTGTTTATTGTTGTGTTGTTGTTGTTCAGATGGGTTGGCTGGTGATGATTGTTGTTGTTGTTGTTGTTCAGATGGGTTGGCTGTGATGATTGTTTTGTTGTTGTTGTTGTTGTTGTTCAGATGGGTTGGCTGGTGATCATGTGTTGTTGTTATTGTTGTTGTTGTTGTTCAGATGGGTTGGCTGGTGATGATATGTTGTTGTTGTTGTTGTTCAGATGGGTTGGCTGGTGATCATGTGTTGTTGTTGTTGTTGTTGTTGTTCAGATGGGTTGGCTGGTGATCATGTGTTGTTGTTGTTGTTGTTCAGATGGTTTGGCTGGTGATGATATGTTATTGTTGTTGTTGTTCAGATGGATTGGCTGGTGATCATGTGTTGTTGTTGTTGTTGTTATTGTTATTGTTGTTGTTCAGATGGGTTGGCTGTTGATGATGTGTTATTGTTGTTGTTGTTGTTGTTCAGATGGGTTGGCTGGTGATGATGTGTTGTTGTTGTTGTTGTTGTTGTTGATGCTGTTCAGATGGGTTGGCTGGTGATGATCAACCGGCAGTACGTGATACTGGCTTTTTTGCTGATACTGATGTCCACTGGCTGTGCCATCATCTGTGTCTGTGAGGCCTACAGAGCCATGATGTCTGGTCTGCCCATACTGCAACAACAAGACAGGTCTTTGGATCTGTGGGCGGTACGTGTGTGAGTGTGTGTGTGTGTGTGTGTGTGTGTGTGTGTGGTGTGTGTGTGTGTGCGTGTATGTGTGTGTGTGTGTGTGTGTGTGTGTATGTGTGTGTGTGTGTGTGTGTGTGTGTGTGTGTGTGTGTGTGTGTGTGTGTGTAAGGCCTACAGAGCCATGATGTCTGCTCTGCCCATACTGCAACAACAAGACAG
>JAPXFY010000030.1:36599732-36604732 GCA_030674185.1 Monoplex corrugatus | reverse complement strand
TCTTGATGGAGGCAGACACAAGTAGATCATTCATAAGGAAGATTAGGAAAAGGCAGGCAACATTTATAGGCCATTTTATGAGAAAAGGGGAATTGGAACACCTGGTCACAACGGGAAAGCTGGAGGGAAGGACGGCACCGGGTAGACCCAGGGAGAAGATACTAGACGGACTTGCAGAGTGGCTGAAAACAAGGAGGGTGGAAGAGATGCTTGAGGCAACGAGAGATAGAGACAGATGGAAGTCCATAGTCGCCAACGCCATGCGGCAAGGCACCTGATGATGATGATGAAGCTGCTAATATGTAGTTAACATTTACTGTTGGTCGTATTTTAAGCTTTTATGTATATGGGATAATTGTCAGGGAAGGACTATACTGTAGTGCCAATGCAGATAGATTGTCATGGGTCCAATAGAGAAAAAGAAGGTTTGTATCCTTTGCAAAAGTAGAACAAAATACAAACAGCAGACAAATTAGACATTTTACTCGAAAGAATAGACTCACTGGTCCAAAGCAAGTAAGTAAGGGAAGTAAGTAAGCAAGCAAGCAAGTAAGTGTAGTGAGTGAGTAGAGTGAAATGAATGATGTAAGTGAGTGATAGGGTAGTTAGATAGTTAAGTAAATAAACAAGCAAGTAAGTACCTCAGATAGTTAATTAGTTAGTAGGTAAATCATTAAGTCAGTAAGTCAGTAACAAACAAACAAACAAACAAATAAATGAATAAACAAATAAAAGAAAGACTTACTGATACCTGGGTTAGCAGTGCAGAAGACCTTTTCAAAATGTTAATGACGGATGTCACTCAGGTTTTAATACGATGTTTGGATGTTCATAGATCAAAGGAACAACTGCCTGCATTCTTGCGGAGACTCAGAACGACACGAACAGAGAGTAAGAACGATTGCGTGTTTCAATGACAACAAAAACAAAAAATAAATAAATAAAAAAATAAATTTTAAAAAAAAGCAAAAAACAAAAAACAACGTATTCTTATCCACTTTGTCTGTTCTTTCTAGTTTCTGCTGCAGTTACTGTAAGTTACTGTTGTGCTGGCTTTTGAGTTTTCTTGTTCTTGTGTTTTTAATGGTGTGTGTGTGTGTGTGTGTGTGTGTGTGTGTGTGTGTGTGTGATGTATGTACGCACGTGCGTGTGTGTATACCTGCGTGCATCGTGCGTGCCTGTGTGTTTGTGCGCACACGTGGTGTGTGTGTGTGTGTGTGTGTGTGTGTGTGTGCACATGCTTACTAGCGCGTGCGTGTGTGTGTGTGTGTGTGTGTGTGTATGTGTGTGTGCATGTTTGTGTGTGTGTGCATGCGTGTGCGCGTGCGCGTGCGTGCGTGGTGTGTGTGTATGTTCCCACAACTTTCAGACCCGTCTCTTGGCACACAACCCAGTGGTTTTCTTCGCAGCTTGGATCACTCTGCACGAGACCTTGACCTTCGCCCAGTTCTTGACCTTTGGCCTGCATAATCACGAGGTCACACCGGAAGTGGGGTCACTGGTGCAACTGTCCATCGCCGCTTTTCTTGTCTTCGTGTACGTGCTGACTGATTTGACAGTCTTCGACCAGTACTCCAGGTATTTCTATACGCCAGTCTTGTCAATCTTGAATGTTATATAGAACCAATACTGTTGTACGGATGTGAGACGTGGACAGTCAACAAACAAAGCCAGAACAAGATTGAGGCAGCCGAGATGTGGTTTCTAAGAAGAATGTGGAGAGTTCCATGGACAGCAAAGAAAACAAACGAGACAGTCTTGATGGAGGGAGACACAAGTAGATCACTCACAAGGAAGATTAGGAAAAGACAGGCAACATTTATAGGCCATTTTATGAAGAAAGGGGATTTGGAGCACCTGGTCACAACGGGAAAGCTGGAGGGAAAGAGAGCACCGGGTAGACCCAGGGAGAACATTGCTGGACGGACTTGCAGAGTGGCTGGGGACGAGGGGGGTGGGAGAGATGCAGGGGCAACAGAGAGATAGAGACAGATGGAAGTCCATGATCGCCAACGTCATGCGGCAGGGCACCTGATGATGATGAGTCTTGTCAATCTTTGATTTTTTTTCTTCTTTTTACTTTGACCTTTTGACACCCGCACCCTATCCACAAACATCAAAAACCTTTTTAAAAAAAATTTTTTTTTTAGGATCATCGCACCCAGGGAGATTACCTTTGTGCTCTTTTTTTTTTTTTTTTTTTTTTTTTTATCCAGTCCCATTTTCTACGCCATCTTAATGGCCGCAGAAGCTGGCACATTTTTTTTTTTTGCAATGCGATGATGATGATGGCGATGAGGATGATAATCATTGATGCTATGGAGTTTCATCTAGGATTGAGACTGCGTGACAGGGCTGTACTCTACGCTTACTATCATAATGTATCCTGGCGCCAACCAGGCCCAGAGATGCAGACACCTGCGGTGTTGGTCAGAAGATTTGAGCAACACCTTCAATGACGCATCCGTGAAATGGATGAGACTCGACTGTGTGGCCCCAGCGTTCCCAAAGAGCCATAGCACGCCCAACTCTGAGTAGGAACCGGTTAGAGCCGAAAAATCCCACAATGATATATTTTTGAAGGGATTTGATGGGGAGTCGAACCCACAACCTTCCAGTCGGTAGTCCGTTGAGTTAACCCTACACACGGCGACTGGTCAAACAGCATAAAACTTAACCTACGAGTCCCTCACCCTATCCACCGGCTCCCTACAGGAAGCTGGTGGATAGGGTGAGAGAGTCAAAGGGTTAAGTTTTTATTTTTGTTTTGGTATTTTTGTTTTGGTTGCTGTCATTTTCAGGGTGCTGGTGGACGGGGTTGCGGGAGTCAAAGGGTTAATTAAAAGGCTGGCTAGTTGTTTTGACAAGAGCCTGGGCTGAAGATCTTACATCTCGAATTCAACAGCAACTTTCAACATTAAGAACTGGCCTGTTCGCTGCCCATCTTAATGTTTCCATCATTCTGGTGGTGTAAGCATAGAGTTTTGTAGGTCCCACTCAACTTCATCCCGTCTATACACACACACACACACACACACACACACACACACACACACACACACACACACACACACATTATATATATATATAATACACACACACACATACACACACACACACACACAACACACACACATACACACACACACACACACCACACACACACACACACAACATACAACAACACAACACACAACACACACACACACACACACACACACCACCACCACCACCACCACCACACACAACAACACAACAACAACAACAACAAGAACTCCAGGACACGGAGACACACACACACACACACACACACACACACACACACACACACACACACACACACACACACACACACACAACCACACAGCAGACATGAGGCTGTAGGGCAAAGTGTATTATGTAGAGGGAAGAAGTCACTGCTTATTGGTCATCAGCTGTCATACACCTTCACGCTGTATAAAAACAGGGGCTGTGATCAGTTCTTACAGTAGGAGGGATGAGGTATCAAATGGGGGAGAAAAGTGTGACATATTCAAGGGTCATATTGCTTTAGTGACTTCGTGCTTGTCACCTCTCACTTTTTTTGTTGTTGTTGTTTTTTTTGTTGTTGTTGTTGTAAGGATCATTGCACAAAGGGATGTTACCGTAGTGCTCACCCCCTTTTTTTTTTTTTTTTTGGTCTCATTTTCTACGCTACTTCAATGGCCACAGAAGCTGAAACAGTTTTTATTATGCGATGATGATGATGTCGATGTGGATGATAATCATGATGCTATACAATGTAGAGTGCCATCTAGGATTGAGACTGCGTGTAGGGTTGTACTCTACGCTTACTATCATAATATATCCTGGCGTCAACCAGGCCCGAGAGATACAGACACCTGCGGTGCAGGTCAGAAGATTTGAGCAACACCCTCAATGACGCATCCGCGAAGTGGATGAGACTCGACTGTGTGGTTCCAGTCTTCCCAATGAGCCCATGGCACGCCCAACTCTGGGTAGGAGCTGGTTAGAGCCGAAAAATCCCACAATGATTTTTAAAGGTACTGATGGAGATTCGAACCCACAACCTTCCAGTCTGTAGTCCGTTGCGTTAACCACTACACCACGGCGACTGGTTCACCTCTCAATTTCAGTCTGCACCGCTGGCTAGCACTGCTGCTTGCAGCTATGCAAAAAGGAGAGCAGAATGTGTAAGTCTCTCTCTGTCAGTACATAGCCTCTCCATCAGCAAGCCCTACGTTATGCCTCCTCGTGGCGACATGTTGTAACTGAGCACCTCACGGACTCAGGCTAAAACTCGAGGGACTCGGAGGAGGTCTGGCCCCCAGACATGCGGCACGCATACCCACCGGCGTGTGAATAAGCCCTGGAGCCCACGAACCAGACCCCCAGCTATGGGTAAATAGCTCCACTGCCTTGTGAACATCTCGAGAGAGAATAAGGCTAAGGGAGATAAATCCCGGAAAAAAAATCACCCCGCCACCTTGTAGGTTGTCGTGGGAACGACAAAGGCTTACAGGGAGACCGTAAAAAAAATTAAAACGATGGAAGGCAACAGGAAACCACCAACGTACTTTCCGCAGCATAATCATCAACAGGAAAGTTGGAGGGAAAGAGAACACCTGGTAGACCCAGGAAAGAAATATTGGACGGACTTGCATAGTGGCTGAGGACAAACAGGGTGGAAGATGTGCTTGCGGTAACGAGGGACAGATGCATATGGAGGCCATGATCGCCAACGCCATGTGGCAGGGCACTTGATGATGATGATGATTGCTTATAGCCCAGCCGACTACTAGCGCCATATCAGGGCTAAGAGTAACATATTGAGCATAGGGTTATCTTTTATATTGCCAACTGGTCTGAGATTTAGCATGAAAGTTGAGAATTCAGCATTTGAAATGTAAATTCACAAACGCTTCATTTTTTTCAAATTTTTTTACTCTACTGCCAAAAAAAAAAAAGAAGAAGAAGAACAACAACAACAACAACAAAAT
>JAPXFY010000030.1:36579732-36582232 GCA_030674185.1 Monoplex corrugatus | reverse complement strand
TTGTCAACCTCCGTCCCTCCTTTTTTTTCTCTCTCTCTCTCCCTCTCTCCCTTCCTTTCTCTTTCTCTCTCTCTCTCCCTCTCTCACTCTCATCCTCCCTCCTACTCTGTATCTCTGTCCCGCCCTCCATCTCTCTTTTTCTGTCTTTCTGTCTGTCTGGCTGTCTCTCTCTCTCTCTCTCTCTCTCTTTCTCTCTCATTTTCTCATTTTCTCATTCTGTCTCTCTCTTTCTCTCTCTAACTCTTTCTCTCTTCCTCTCTCCCTCCCCCCTCTCTCTCTTCGTCTTTCTCTCTCTCTCTTTCTCTCTGTCTGTCTGTCTGTCTCTTCCTCTCTCTCTCTCTCCCTCCCTCCCCCTTTCCTTTCCTCTCTCTCTCCCTCCCTCACTCTCTTTCTCTCTCTCGATGGCGGGACTGGGATTATTATGTTAAAAAGATAATAAATTTCATATGTGTGTGTGTTTGTGTATGTGTTTGTGCGTGTGTGTACGTTTGTGTTTGAGTGTGTTTGTGTGTGTGTGTTTGTGTGTGCATGTGTTTGCGTTTGTGTGCGTATATTTGTGTGCTTATATGTGTGTGCGTGTGTGTGCAAGAGTGTGTGTGTATATGCGTGTGTGTGTATGTGTGTTGGTATATGTAATACTTTTGTTCATGAAATAATTGTATATATAAAAAGCGACGCTAACTAAAGGCATTTTTTACACAATGTTTCCCCCTTTTATAATGGTACTATTGCCCCAACGTTTATAAGCCATTTTATGAGAAAAGGGGAATTGGAGCACCTGGTCACAACGGGAAAACTGGAGGGAAAGAGAGCACCGGGTAGACCCAGGGAGAAGATACTAGACGGACTTGCAGAGTGGCTGAAGACAAAGAGGGTGGAAGAGATGCTTGGGGCAATAAGAGATAGAGATAGATGGAAGTCCATGATAGCCAACGCCATGTGGCAGGGCACCAGATGATGATGATATATATATTATATATATATATTATATATATACATATACATATACATACATATATATATTATATATATGTGTGTGTGTTTTGTGTGTGTTTATGTATGTTTGTGTATGTGTGTGTGCGTGTGTGTAAATGTGTGTGTCAATATATATATATATATATATATATATATATATATATGTATGTATATATATGTATGTGTGTGTGCTTGCGTGCTCAGTGTGTATGTGTGTGAATGTGTGGTGTGTGTGTGTGTGTGTGTGTGTTGTGTGTGTGTGTGTGTGGTGTGTGTGTGTGTGTGTGGTGGTGTGTGGTGTGGTGTGTGTGTGTGTGTGTGTGTGTTGTGTGTGTGTGTGTTGTGTATGTGTTGTGTGTGTGTGTGTGTTGGGTGTGTGTGTGTGTGTGGCGCGCGCGCGCTCTGTGGACTAGTATTACTGATACCTACTTCCGATTTCATTGGTATGAATTGTTGTTGTTTTTGAGGAATTGACTATGTTCATGCTCTATGGCTATCTTTAAACTGCACTGATGCATTGCCGTGGCATTTCCCATTTTGAGTTGTTGATATTGTTGTCATTATTGCTATGTTAAGAGCTACGAGCATGCTTTACGTGGACTGTCTACACTATACAAATTGAAACACTGAATTCTTGCTCTTGTTCTTCTTGTTCTTCTTGATCTTATTCTTCTTGATCTTGTTCTTCTTGTTCTTCTTGTTCTTGTTGTTCTTGTTCTTCTTGTTCTTGTTCTTTTTGTTCTTGTTTCTTGTTCTTCTTGTTCTTCTTGTTCTTGTTCTTCTTGATCTTGTTCTTCTTGTTCTTGTTCTTCTTGTTCTTCTTGTCTTGTTCTTCTTGATCTTGTTCTTCTTCTCTTGTTCTTCTTGTTCTTGTTCTTCTTGTTCTTGTCTTCTTGTTCTTGTTCTTCTTGTTCTTGTTCTTCTGTTCTTGTTCTTCTTGTTCTTCTTGATCTTGTTCTTCTTGATCTTGTTCTTCTTGTTTCTTGTTCTCTTGTTCTTGTTCTTCTTGTTCTTGTTCTTCTTGTTCTTGTTGATCTTGTTCTTCTTGATCTTGTTCTTCTTGATCTTGTTCTTCTTGTTCTTGTTCTTCTTGTTCTATGTTCTTCTTGTTCTTCTTGTTCTTCTTGATCTTTTGATCTTGTTCTTCTTGATCTTGTTCTTCTTGTTCTTGTTTCTACTTGTTCTTGTTCTTCTTGTCTTGTTCTTCTTGTTCTTGTTCTCTTGTTTCTTGTTCTCTTGTCTTTTTTCTTGTTCTTCTTGATCTTGTTCTTCCTGTTCTTGTTCTCTTCTGTTCTTGTTCTTCTTGTTCTTGTTCTTCTTGTTCTTGTTTCTTCTTGTTCTTCTAGATCTTGTTCTTCTTGTTCTTGTTCTTCTTGTTCTTGTTCTTCTTGATCTTGTTCTTCTTGTTCTTGTTCTTCTTGTTCTTGTTCTTCTTGTTCTTGTTCTTCTTGATCTTGTTCTTCTTGTTCTTGTTCTTCTTGTTCTTCTTGTTCTTGTTCTTCTTGTTCTTCTTGTTCTTGTTCTT
>JAPXFY010000030.1:36567232-36569732 GCA_030674185.1 Monoplex corrugatus | reverse complement strand
CTTCTTCTTCTTCTTCTTTTCTTCTTTCTTCTTTTTTCTTTCTTTTCTTTTCTTTCTTCTTTTTCTTTCTTTTTTCTTCTTCTTTTCTTTTCCTTTTTCTTCTTTCTTTCTTCTTTCCTTCTTCTTTCTTTTCTTCTTCTTCTTTTCTCTCTTGTTGCCTTCTATTCTTCTGTCTTTTTTCTTTGTTTTTCCTCTTTTTTTCCTTTTCTTTCTTTCTTTCTTTCTTTCTTTCTTTTCTTTTCTTTCTTTCTTTCTCCTGCTTCTCCTTCTTTCTCTTTTCTTTTTCAGTTTTGTTCTTCTTCTTCTTTTGATAATACATGTATTTATGCATTTATGCATGTGTGAATGTTTTATAAGTAACCGTTATTTGTGCATTTTCAATAGTGTATTCAGAAGAAGAAAACACAGGCTATATGTCTTTCTTACTGTCTGTTCTTTGACATTCACACGCCTATTAATCTATAAATATTTCAGTGCGTAAAAGTGCAAAAGACTAAAACAAAAACAAACAAAAAACAATGAAACACTGTCACACACAAACTCGCGCGCCCGCGCGAGCACACACGGACAAAAACAAAGAAGCAAACAAATAATTACAAAGAAACATTAGGAAAGGCGCGCACGCGCGCACGCGCGCACTCACACACACACACACACACACACACACGCACACACATACACATCACACACACACGCACACACATACACACACACACACACACACACACACACAACACACACACAAAGCACATACAATACAAACATTCACACAAAAACATTAACACAACACCCACACACATTTACAAACACACGCACGCGCACTCACACACATGCACACAAAACACATTCACCCATACACAACATGCACGTGCGCGTGGACACACTCATACACACTCAACACACACACACACACACACACACACACACACACACACACACACACACACACACACACACACACACACTCACACTCACATACACACATACACATACACATACACACAGATGCACAGACGCAGACGTAGACGCACGCGCGTACACATACATAATGCGCATACAGACAATCTCGCACGCACACACATAACCAACAACTTAGCACACACACACACACACACACACACTACACACACACACACACACACCACACACACACACACACACACACACACGCACATACGCACACACACACACATACTCTCTCTCTCTCTCACTCGCACACACACACAAATACACACATACATACTGATACAGATACACACACAACATATACACACTCACACACACACGCACACGCTATACGCATACACTGACACACTCACACACACATACACACACACACACACTAACACATACACACACACACACTAACACACTCACATGCACATACACACAAACACATACATGACACATACACATCAGTACACATACACTGACACACACAAATGTACACATACATGATACACACACATACACATAACACAACACACAGCACAACACAACACACACACACAACATAGAACAGACCACACGACACACAGCCACACACACACACACACACACATACACACAACAACACACAAAACACACTACACACACACACACACACACACACACACACAACACACACACACACACACACACACATGAACACAGAAAACAAACACAAACACACACAACACTTACAAACACACGCACGCAACACACACATGACACAGAAAAAACACACACAACACAACATACACACGACACACACACACACACACACACACACACACACACACGACACACACAGACACACACACACAGACACACACACACACACACACCACAGACACACACAACAGCACACAACACACACACAGACCACACGAACAGACAACACAGCCAACAGAACACACACTCACACACACACACACACACACAAGCACACACACACACACACACACACACACACATAAGCACACACAACACACACACCACATACCACACACATCGCACACACACACAACACAACACACAATACACATACACACACACAGACACACCAGACACTACACCACACACACACACACCACACACACACCAGACACATACACACAACCACAACACACACACAACCACACACACACACACCACACAACAGACACACACACACAT
This sequence comes from Monoplex corrugatus, assembly GCA_030674185.1. Classification (NCBI taxonomy): domain Eukaryota; kingdom Metazoa; phylum Mollusca; class Gastropoda; order Littorinimorpha; family Ranellidae; genus Monoplex; species Monoplex corrugatus. Next base: position 36,567,575 of record JAPXFY010000030.1, on the reverse strand, counting down.
ACACAAACACAGACACAACACACAAACACACGCAACACACAATAAACACACTACACACAACACACACACACACCAACACACACAACACCACACACACACACAACACACACACACAACACATAACACACACACACATACACAAAACACATACACATACACACACACATACGCTGACACACACACACACACACACACACACACACACACACACACACACACACACCACAGACAACAGGCAAAACAGCGTTGCCACAGACCACTGATTTTCAAAAGGCCAGGAGGAAACCTTAGACGGACCATGGAGAGAGAGAGAGAGAGAGAGAGAGAGAGAGAGAGAGAGAGA
>JAPXFY010000030.1:36549732-36562232 GCA_030674185.1 Monoplex corrugatus | reverse complement strand
AAAAAGAAAGAAAGAAAGAAAGAAAAAAGAAAGAAAGAAAACAACACACACACACACACACACACTCTTCTCTTCTCTCTCTCCTCTCTCCACACACACACACACACACACACATCACACACACACTCACACACACACATACACACACATACACACCATGCACACACATAGACACATACTTCCATAGACACATACATAACACAACACAACACTACACACAACACACACACACTAACACACCATGCACACACATAGACACAACATTCAAACATATACACACACATGCACAAACACACACACAACACACACACACACACACACACACACACATCACACACTCACACACTCACACACACACACACTAACACGCACACACACACACACACACACACAACACACACAACACACAACACACACACAAAACACACACACACACACACACACACGCACGCGCGTACACACACACACACACCTCTCTCTCTTCTCTCTTTGTCTCTCTCTCTCTGCTCTCTCCTCTCTCCTCTCTACCTCTCTACCTCTTTCTCTACCTCTCTCCCCCCCCCCCCCTCTCTCTCACGCCACACACGCTCACAAACGCACGAGCTGACACAGACGATACAGACAGATGACCTATAAGAGTGACAGAGTTACCTTCACCTGCCGACAGAACGGAACCAGGTATGACACGAAGGTGATGACAATCTACACCAATACCTCAGGACCTCGCAAAATACACATCGGATCTGCCCATACACTGCCTGTGTCTCCCATTTAACCTTAACCTTAATTCTAACTCATCAGCGCATCAATATCTGACCCTTAACCCAAACATAACTGTCCCGAATTTTAGTGTATGAGGTGGATATGTCGATGTCAACACACAACAACAACAACAACAACAAACAACAAACAAAAAAGCAAAACAAAAAAAAAAAAAAAAAAAAAAAAAGCTGCAGTATCTGACCCTTAAAACTAAACCATGGCAGTCCTGAATTTTTTGCATATGACGGTAGTGTAAAAAAAAAAAAAAAAAAGAAAAAGAAAAGAAAGAAAGAATGAATGAATGAAAGGCAGAGACAGAAAGAAAGAAAGAATGAAGAAAGAAAAACAAACAAACACCTAAAAGAAAAGAAAAGGCTGTCTTGCTCATCTTTTAAAGTTTATTTTCTTTTTGCTTTTTTTCTTTTCTTCTTTTTTTTTAAACTATTGTTTATCCATTACCAGAATGCAGGTCTCCCTTAACTTCACAACAGCCCAATGAAGCTGAATGAAATGGAGACCAGATTCTAAAAGTTACATGCTTTGAGCTAGCAAATTCCATCCTTGTAAAACACCTAAGCGTCCTATATGATGGTCGACTATCATGGTCGATAAAGTCCATCCTAGCACTTGGTGTTCCCTCATGTGGGATGTCAGGCCAAAAGTCAGATGCAAACAGGCGGCCGCATATGGACACTCAATGGAACGTTTCTGCAGAGTCGGTTCTGGCCTTTATTGCTGCACGCTTTTCAATTTGGCTGCTTCGTCTTTCATTTTCATAAGCTTCTGTTCCCTTGCGAATAGCTTGCCTCCATTAAGACCTGTCTGTGGCCGTGATTTCCCATTCTTCTTCATCAATGTCACATTTCTGGAGGTTTTTTGTTTCAGGATGTCTTTGTAGCGAAGCTTTGGCCATCCTCTTGGTCGATGGCCCTTTGTCAGTTCACTTTTATCCCTTATAAAACATCCGAAGCGTCCCTACAGAAACAAAAGCCAGCTTATCAGTACAGTCATCGTACCATCAACACTGAGTTCCCGATGTCAGGTCTGGATTTTACACTAAAACCATTGAAAGAAAGGTCGTTATTGCTATTGCTGTTTGTATAAAATCCAGCCGACTGCCTAGAACCATATCAGGGTTATTACCATTTCAATACAAACACAATACTTCAACAGGACAAAAAACGGAAAAGAAAATTAAGTATACATATCAACGCACTTGCGTATATAATCTAAGGATATGCCCTTGTGTTGACCACTCCATCAAATTTATCACAAAGGGGATTTGAAAAAAAAAAACTGAATACAAATTTAAACATAAATAAAGACATAATTTATGCGTAAAAAAAGACGCCTAAATTACCTAAAATTGCTTGCGCACAATTTCATTTCCCAAAGATCAAAATGCACTTTTGATAGTGTACCGAATGATCAATCCGAAGAGACAGTATGTAAGACTTTATCGAACACATACAGGTGAATGGATCAGCGAAGGCAAAAATAAAATGACAGGAAGAAATGACAGAAAGCAAAGGAACAAGGCAGAAACAAAGAGAGTGACAGAAAAGAGGACATTTCTAACACAGAATTTCCAGAAGATAGGGATACGATTTGTGACCCGCTACGACAAAAGGTACAATAAGTTGGCGAGGCCTTCTGCTGCTGTGGGCTGAAAACTCTGAACAGGGACAATAAGTCGATTTTGAGTTTTCTGCATTTTCATGCTCTATAACCACTTTTACACCATGTCCTAACACAATAAAGTCAAATTCAATCGATAAGTATAATTTTTTGTATGTTTTGATGTGTGGTAAGTGCTATCTGGCCGCTGAAATATTCACAAGTTCCGTAACATTTTGGTGATTAAAGTATGCTTTTCTTAAATTTATTTTTCTTTTTGTTGTTTTGGATGGATGGACAATTAAGTAAACAAGGGAAGTATGGAATTTCAGCTGATTTGGTTGATATTTAATGCTTGTTACTAAGGAGTTTCTGACCATACCCTTTCAATTCAGGCCTATTCTCCTCAACACTGTTTTCCTCAAAATGGCTGACTTGACCCCTCTCATCTTTGAAAGCCCATAACTTTTTTGTTTTTGTAGCCTGAAACTCAACTTAAGTACCATTTGAAAGCTGAGATTCTACACGTTGTAGTGATAAAAAAACTAAAAATGCCTAAAGTGAGACTTATTGTTCCTTTTGTCAGAGCGGGTCACATTTATGCCGAAAAAAAAATTAACATCCCCACAAACCTGTGAGATGAGATGTCTCAGAAGAGGAGCAGCACAGACAGTTAGAAACGAAGAGATCAGAGAGATGGTTGGGAGCAATACACGCCAACCATAACATCACACAACGGCAGATCATGTGGTTTGGCCACCTGACCAGGCTGCCAGTCAACCAGCCAATTGTCAGCCCAGTGCGCTCCAGCTCAAGGTCCGGAGCCTGCAGAAGACCATTTTAGCAATAGACAGATGGGAATCGTCGTCGTCATCATCATCATCATCATCGTCATCATCATCATCATCATCACCACCACCACCACCACCACCATCATCATCATCATCATCACCATCATCATCATCATCATTGTCATCATCGTCTTCATCATGTGCCCTGCCGCATGGCGTTGGCGATCATGGTCTTTCATATGCATCTATCCCTTGTCGCCGCAAGCACATCTTCCACCCTCTCCGTCTTCAGCCACTCTGCAAGCCCGTCCAATATATTCTCTGTGGATCTACCTGGTGTTCTCTTTCCTTCCAGCTTTCCTGTGATCCGCTGATATATGCTGGATTGAATTTTTCAGTTGTATCTGCTATGCGCATGTGACTCTTTTCTCCTGGTACTTGACGATATTTGTGTCTTGGTTACATTGATCTCCAGAGCAGTCAGAAATGGAAAATCCTGCCTGCTCCCCCTCCTGCCCCCCCCCCCAACCTCCAACATAGCCTGCGCCGGCAACAACTTAACCGTTTTTCTTTGGTGGCATTGTTTGGAAGTAAGTTTTGTCATCATCATCATCATCATCATCATCATCATCATCATCATCATCAGGTGCCCTGCCGCATGGCGTTGGCGACCATGGACTGCCATCCAGTCTCTATCTCTCGTTGCCCCTAGCATCTCCCCACCCTCCTCGTCCCCAGCCACTCTGCAAGTCCGTCCAGCATTCTCTCTTTGGGTCTACCTGGTGCTCTCTTTCCCTCCAGCTTTCCCGTTGTGACCAGGTGCTCCAAATCCCCCTTCCTCATAAAATGGCCTATAAATGTTGCCTGTCTTTTCCTAATCTTCCTGATGGTTTAGACTTTCGCTCGCCAAAAGCTGAACTCGAAATTCCAGGTTCGTTTGCCGATGAGACCAAAACTTTTCTCCTCAGTTTGACCAGAAAACCGAACTGAACGTCGAATCCTTCCGAAGGAGATGTAAAACGAGTCGGACCCGTGTGCCTTCTGCCTGCGCATGCTAAAAGATCCCACGGCAGTTAAAAATCGGGAAAAGTAGGGCAATCGCCTGGCTGCCTTGGCACAAAATATCAGACAAACTTTTCATTCACAACGAAAATCTGTTGTGAATGTTTGTCATATGAATCCAAAACAACAACACCATCCTCTTTTTTGTCTGACCAAGACTTGAAGTAAACTAACTGGCCTTCAGGGGATGTGGAAATAACACATCTGTCCGATATTTTGTGCCAGGGCAGGCAGGCGATTGCCCTACTTTTCCCGATTTTTAACTGCCGTGGGATCTTTTAGCATGCGCAGGCCAGAAGGCACATGGGTCCGACTCGTTTTATGTCTCCTTCCGAAGGACTAGACGTTCTGTTCGGTTTTCCGGTCAAACTGAGGAGAAAGTCGTGGTCTCATCGGGAAATGAACCCTGGAATCTCGAGTTAAGCTTTTGGCAAGCGAAAGTGTAAACCAGCCTGGACCATCTTCAGGATAACACAATATGGCATGACTACTTTTCAAATTGCAGAAACCATCTCACTTCCGCTCTGACATCATATTTACTCACAAACACATTATGATGTCATTTTAGTCCTTTTCTCACACTGGACAAAGCTGCAGGGAAGTTTCAGTCTTTTTCTCCTTATTCTTGTGTTTGGTGTTTGTTTGTTTGTGATCTTACTTTTGACAAAGCCCAGTTGGCCGAAATTTTGCGCCTGTCTTGTCTGAATGTAGTAAATACGCGTTCTGATTCTTTTTTTCGTTTTTTTTTCCTGGTTCCATCCTGCTACCTTCAAGATCTTACCAGCGCATAAGGTTTTGCGCAGGCTCAGGGAGTTTGTCAGATTATTGCTAGCCGATATTGGCTGCAAAGTATAAGGAATTGAGCGCAAGCGATGAATCTCTTTTTGCAAACTCCACTGAAATATGTAAACAACTATGTTCACCTTACGCATAAAACATTACCATCATTGTCATCATGTGCCCTGCCGCATGGCGTATGTAATCATGGCCTGCAATAATACACCTATCCCTTGTCGCTGCAAGTACATCTTCCCCCCCTTCTGTCCTCAGCCACCCAGCAAGTCCGTCCGATATTTTCTGCCTGGTCTATCCTTCCAGCTTTCCTGTTGTTACAAGGTGCTCTGATTCACCTTTCCTCGTAAAATGGCCTGTACATGTTGCTTGTCTTTTGCTAATCTTCTTTATCACTGATCTTCTTTTGTCCGCTTCCATCAAGACTGTCTCGTTTGTTTTCTTTGCTGTCCATGGAACTCTTAAAACATTCTTCTTAGAAACCACATTTCAGCTGCCTCAATCTTGTTCTGGCTTCGCGTATTGACTGTCCACGCCTCACAACCGTCTAACATTATCGGTTCTATATAACATTTCAAGAACTCTCTTACTGATGTTAAATGCTAGGCATTTGTTGGTAAGAACGCTTTTCATCTTCTTGAATGCTGTTTTGGCTTGGCAGATTCTGCTGGCTATTAGCTCGCTGACGGTCCCTCACTGGACGAAGATGCTCCATAGGAGCATAAAACATATATACAGAAAAAAGTGGCACCGCCCTCTGGCGACAAGCTCTCCTTGGAGACAGCAATCGAAATATCCAACGAAAATCTGTTGTGAATGTAAAAAAAATGTAGATAAGTACGAACGAAAATGATAAAAGAAGGCTCTGATACAAGACCCTAGCTGTGACCTGTCAGAACCTTACCGAACCAGTCACCGTGCTGTAGTGGTTAGTGCGACAGACTACCGACTGGAAGGTTGTGGGTTCGAATCCCCATCAGTCCCTTCAAAAATATATCATTCTGGGATTTTTCGGCTCTAACCAGCTCCTACCCAGAGATGGGCGTGCTATGGGCTCATTTGGGAAGACTGGGACCACACATTCGAGTCTCATCCACTTCACGGATGCGTCATTGAGGGTGTTGCTCAAATCTTCTGACCACCACCGGAGGTGTCTGTATCTCTCGGGCCTGGTTGACGCCAGGATATGTTATGATAGTGAGCATAGAGTACAACCCTGTTACGCAGTCTCAGTCCTAGATGGAACTCCACAGCATCATAATTATCATCCTCATCGACATCATCATCATCATCATCGCATTGTAAAAACTTTTCCAGCTTCTGTGGCCATTAAGTTGGAGGAGAAAATGGGACGAAAAAAAAAAGTTGAGCACAAAAGTAATTTTGATGATCCTAAAACATACCATAACAATAACAACAACAACAACAACAACAACAACAACAACAACAACAACAACAACAACAACAACAGCACCCTCACTTTACCGAAACCCTGAAACAGAGGGCCATGACCCAGGTTGGTTTCACACATACATACATGCATGCGCGCGCGTACACACACACCACACACACACACACACACACACACACAACACACACACATACACACACAAACACACACACAAACACAAACACACACACACACACACACACACACACACACACACACACACGCACACGCACGCACACACACAAACACACACTCACACACACACAACAAACACACACACACGCACACACACGCACCGTCAAAACACATATGTAACAGACTTAAAGAATAACGAACGAACACACACCACACACACACACACACACACAACACACACACACACACACACACACACGACACACAACACACACCACACAACGAGAATTCGGCGGACGTACAAACAACAAGCTTGGATAAGTCATACAGTTTGTTGTTTTTTCCGAAAGAGGAGATGTGTGAAGGAGAGTGTGTGAGAGAAACCTGTCCAAGCACAACGTGGCCAAGGCCCTATGGACAAACCGGTTGTCCAACAGGACTCGTCAGTGACTACTACGTTATATGAATTCATTACGCTACATTACGTATCAACAGTTGGCTTGCTGATGTCTGGGTTCAACCTGAGCAGGTATTTCATTCTGGCCTGCATATTACACACCACAGCTAACTTCCTTAACCCTTTGACTTTCGCTCCCTTGTCCACTCACATCTTGCATTGCCAACAATGTTAGCAGAAGAAACATTTAATTTAACACTTTGACTTTCTCACCCAAATCTGAACATCATATTTACTAACAAAACAGGGTGAGGGAGTTAAAGGGTTAATTTTTTTTTTGCAGTTGGTGGATAGGCTGTGCGGAAGTGAAAGGGTTAAGTGTTCTGGCCTCGAAGTTACTGTAGCAGTAGGTACATTTTTTTTTTCAGTCAGCCGTGAAGAAAAGGGAGATTGTTTCCTATTGACATGACGTGTGTGTGTGTAGTGTTGTGTGTGTGTGTGTGTGTGTGTGTGTTGTGTGTGTGTGTGTGTGTGTGTGTTGTGTTGTTTGTTTGTTGTGTGTGTGTGTTTGTGTGTGTTTGTGTGTGTGTGTTATGATGTGTGTGTGAGTGTGTGAGTGTTGTGTGTGTAGTGTGTGTTGTGTATGTGTGTTATGTGTGTGTGTTGTTGTGTGTGTGTATGTGTGTGTGTATGTGTGCCTGTGTGCATGTGCACGCGTATATGTGTGTGTGTGTGTATAGAAGTGGTCATTGGCTTAAGATCTATTCATTTAAATGATTTTAGTTAAAATCAGTAAATTGAGTAATGTATTGATCACTCAAACAAGAAGAAAAAAAATCAAGAAGGCTAATTGGCATTCAAGGGGAAGGACCTAGGAGATATGCCCTATCTCTCCAATACTTTTACGCCTTGAATACCCTGCTCTTCTCTTCTGATTTTCAACTGCCGCGGGATTATTTAACGTGTGCAGACCACAAAACACACGGGTCTGATTCGTTTCTTCACCCCCTATCGAAGTCATCATCATCATCATCATCATTGTGTGCCCTGCGGATGGCGAATGTATCGTTCTTCATCCTCCTACCGAAGTCATCATCATCATCATCATCATCATCATCATCATTCATCATCATCATCATCATCATCATCATCATCATCATCATCATCGTGTGTGACCCTGCCGGATGGCGTTTGTCGTTTCTTCACCCCCTACCGAAGTTCATCATCATCATCATCATCATCATCATCATCATCATCCATCATCATCATCATGTGACCTGCCGCATGGCGTTGGCGATCATGGCCTTCCATATGCACCTATCCTGATCGCCGCAAGCACATCTTCCACCATCTCTGTCCTCAGCCACCCTGCAAGTCCGTCCAGTATTTTCCCCTGGGTCTACCTGGTGTTCTCTTTCCCTCCAGCTTTCCTGCTGTGACCAGATGCTCTAATTCCCCTTTCCTCATAAAATGTCCTCTAAATGTTGCCTATCTTTTCCTAATCTTCCTTATCAATGATCTTTTTGTGTCTGCCTCCATCACAACTGTCTCGGTTTTGTTGTTGTTGTTGTTTTACCTTTGCTGTGCATGGAACAGTCAACATTTTTGTTAGAAACCACATCTCGGCTGCCTCAATCTTGTTCTGGCTTTGCGTGTTGACTGTCCACGCCTCAAAACCGTACAACATTATCGGTTCTATATAACAGTCAAGAACTCTATTCCTGATGTTAACTGATAGGCATTTGTTGGTAAAATGCTTTTCGTTTTCTTGAATGATGTTTTGGCTTGGCCGATTCTGCTAGTTATTTCTGATGTGCATCTGCCGTCTGATGAGATGACCATTCCCAGATATTTAAACTTACCGAAGTCATATACAGAGCAAACTGTGGATTCTAGGAACTCTCACACTAAACACTGTTTTGTTGACAACGCATGGGATTTTAGGGATCTCATGATCAACAACGCGTGGATTATTGGATTTTAAGGACCATCATGGTTAAAACATATAGATCAAGGTGACCCCACGGATAACATCATTTGGATTGTGGTGGCCCCACGTGTGTGTTCTAGGGACATAATTGTAGACAATGTGTAGATTCTACAAACACCATGGTAAACAATGAGTGGATTCAAGTTACACCATGGTAAGGAACGTGTGTATTATAGGGACACCATGGTAAGGAACGTGTGTATTATATGGACACTATGGTAAGGAACGTGTGTATTATAGGGACACTATGGTAAACAACGTGTGTATTCTAGGAGCACTATGGTAAACAACGTGTGTATTATAGGGGCACTATGGTAAACAACGTGTGTATTATAGGGACACTATGGTAAACAACGTGTGTATTATAGGAGCACCATGGTAAACAACGTGTGTATTATAGGGACACTATGGTAAACAACGTGTGTATTCTAGGAGCACCATGGTAAACAACGTGTGCATTCTAGGAGCACCATGGTAAACAACGTGTGTATTATAGGAGCACCATGGTAAACAACGTGTGTATTATAGGGACACTATGGTAAACAACGTGTGTATTATAGGAACACTATGGTAAACAACGTGTGTATTATAGGGACACTATGGTAAAAAACGTGTGTATTATAGGAACACTATGGTAAACAACGTGTGTATTATAGGGACACTATGGTAAACAACGTGTGTATTATAGGGACACTATGGTAAACAACGTGTGTATTATAGGGACACCATGGTAAACAACGTGTGTATTATAGGGACACTATGGTAAACAACGTGTGTATTATAGGGACACTATGGTAAACAACGTGTGTATTATAGGGACACCATGGTAAACAACGTGTGTATTATAGGGACACTATGGTAAACAACATGTGTATTATAGGGACACTATGGTAAACAACGTGTGTATTCTAGGAGCACCATGGTAAACAACGTGTGTATTATAGGGACACTATGGTAAACAACGTGTGTATTATAGGGACACTATGGTAAACAACGTGTGTATTATAGGGACACTATGGTAAACAACGTGTGTATTATAGGGACACTATGGTAAACAACGTGTGTATTATAGGGACACTATGGTAAACAACGTGTGTATTATAGGGACACTATGGTAAACAACGTGTGTATTATAGGGGCACTATGGTAAACAACATGTGTATTATAGGGACACTATGGTAAACAACGTGTGTATTATAGGGACACTATGGTAAACAACATGTGTATTATAGGGACACTATGGTAAACAACGTGTGTATTATAGGGACACTATGGTAAACAACATGTGTATTATAGGGACACTATGGTAAACAACGTGTGTATTATAGGGACACTATGGTAAACAACATGTGTATTATAGGGACACTATGGTAAACAACGTGTGTATTATAGGGACACTATGGTAAACAACGTGTGTATTATAGGGACACTATGGTAAACAACGTGTGTATTATAGGGACACTATGGTAAACAACGTGTGTATTATAGGGACACTATGGTAAACAACGTGTGTATTATAGGGACACTATGGTAAACAACGTGTGTATTATAGGGGCACTATGGTAAACAACGTGTGTATTATAGGAGCACCATGGTAAACAACGTGTGTATTATAGGACACTATGGTAAACAACGTGTGTATTATAGGGACACTATGGAAAACAACGTGTGTATTATAGGAACACTATGGTAAACAACGTGTGTATTATAGGGACACCATGGTAAACAACGTGTGTATTATAGGGACACTATGGTAAACAACGTGTGCATTCTAGGAGCACCATGGTAAACAACGTGTGTATTATAGGGACACTATGGTAAACAACGTGTGTATTATAGGGACACTATGGTAAACAACGTGTGTATTATAGGGACACTATGGTAAACAACGTGTGTATTATAGGACACTATGGTAAACAACGTGTGCATTCTAGGAGCACCATGGTAAACAACGTGTGCATTCTAGGAGCACTATGGTAAACAACGTGTGCATTCTAGGAGCACTATGGTAAACAACGTGTGCATTCTAGGAGCACTATGGTAAACAACGTGTGCATTCTAGGAGCACTATGGTAAACAACGTGTGCATTCTAGGAGCACTATGGTAAACAACGTGTGCATTCTAGGAGCACCATGGTAAACAACGTGTGTATTATAGGGACACTATGGTAAACAACGTGTGTATTATAGGAACACTATGGTAAACAACGTGTGTATTATAGGGACACTATGGTAAACAACGTGTGTATTATAGGGACACTATGGTAAACAACGGTGTGTATTCTAGGAGCACCATGGTAAACAACGTGTGTATTATAGGGACACTATGGTAAACAACGTGTGTATTATAGGGACACTATGGTAAACAACGTGTGTATTATAGGGACACTATGGTAAACAACGTGTGTATTCTAGGAGCACCATGGTAAACAACGTGTGCATTCTAGGAGCACCATGGTAAACAACGTGTGTATTATAGGAGCACCATGGTAAACAACGTGTGTATTATAGGAACACCATGGTAAACAACGTGTGTATTATAGGGACACTATGGAAAAGAACGTGTGTATTATAGGGACACTATGGTAAACAACGTGTGTATTCTAGGAGCACCATGGGTAAACAACGTGTGGATTGTAGGAACACCATTGTAAACAACGTGTGGATTGTAGGAACACCATTGTAAACAACGTGTGGATTGTAGGAACACCATTGTAAACAACGTGTGGATTGTAGGAACACCATTGTAAACAACGTGTGGATTGTAGGAACACCATTGTAAACAACGTGTGGATTGTAGGAACACCATTGTAAACAACGTGTGGATTGCAGGAACACCATTGTAAACAACGTGTGGATTGTAGGAACACCATTGTAAACAACGTGTGGATTGCAGGAACACCATTGTAAACAACGTGTGGATTGTAGGAACACCATTGTAAACAACGTGTGGATTGTAGGAACACCATTGTAAACAACGTGTGGATTGCAGGAACACCATTGTAAACAACGTGTGGATTGCAGGAACACCATTGTAAACAACGTGTGTGTTTTAGGGGCATAATGCTAAACAACCATTGGATTCTACGGACACCATGGTAAACAACTTGTTGATTCTGGGGTCACAATGGCAAAGAACGGGTGGATTCTTGGTACACCATAGCAAAAAATGAATGGATTCTATATGCACCATGGAAAACATCGTGAGGATTGTGAGGAATTATGGTAAACAACATGTTGATTCCAGGGACACCATAGCAAACAACGAGTGGATTCTAGGGCCACAAATGTTAAACAATGTGTGGATTCTGGGTACACCATGGGAAACAACGTGTGGATTTTAGATACACCATGGTAAACAGTGGGTGGATTCTAGGGACACAATGTTAAACAACGTGTGGATTGTAGGTTCACCACCGTAAACAATGTGTGGATTTTAGGGACACACTGGTAAATAACGTATGGATTGTAAAGACACAATGGTAAACAACATCAGGATTCTGG